>VZQC01003843.1:1241787-1252242 GCA_009823505.1 Rhizomys pruinosus
GGGGGGGAAGGGAAGGGGATATATGCCTGAGCTGAATTGGAGAATGGTGTATGGAATGCACAAAGCATCAATAAAAAAAATAATAATAATAATAAATTAAAAAAAAAAAGAAAGCAGTTTTACCGGTTTTATAAGAGATAACCTCTACAACAGTCAGCTCTAATTTACAGTTAGAGGATGACTTCATTACCATCATATTTTTCTTTGTTCTATGAAAAGGAGGTAAGAAAGTCTCTCATATTAAAACTTTGCAGCACCTAGAAGGTAAGGTTCATTAGGACTCATTATAAACAGTTGTTATAAACAGGATCCACAGAGGGGTTTGATGTCTGTAGCAGTCTGAGGCTTTTCCTCCTTTTAATGCTCAGATGGGCCAACTTCTCTGCTGGTATTTCTTGGTACAGCCTACACAATACAAGGCTGTATCTTTTCTTTCTCAGCCATTAAGTTGGTGACATTTTGACCTGTGGGAACATACAAATCTTTTCCCCATAGTTAGTTTTAAGATTAAATTGAAAAAAAAATTTTGGCAAAAAGGTTTAATATATAACTGTATCCCCCCCCTTTTTTTATTCTAGGTTTTTATTTTTTGACCCATGAGTCTCAAAAAGGCAGTTGCAGTACACATACCTAGAGGCAGGAATCAAGGTGTAAATTTCATTAAATTTATCCAAGTCGTTTTGGGTGATTGAATGTTATTAATTTAGGAAGCAAACTTAATTCCTTAAGTTAAATTATCCTACAGGTAAAAGAGAATGTTACAAGATGATACTGTATAACACAAAAATTATAGAGAACATTTGTATATGTTAATCCCGAAGTTATTGTTATACAGATATTAAGTAAAACAAATATGAACAACAACAATTTATATTTCCAATTAACTCAGATGTATCACCATTTTTATCAAAACCTTTAAACCAATGTTGTTTAATATAGACATTTTTACTTTTACTAAGTCCTAAAATACTATGTAATTTGTAGATACAGTTAGGGCAAAATTGGATACTTGTTGAACTCACGTCAATTAAATATACATTAATCGAATATAGAACTGTGTCCCTCTCCCTCCACTTAGTACTCTTAATTTCCCTCTTGTGTCCTATTGCTCTACCAAGGGTTTCAAGCAGTACATTAAAAAGGAGTGGAGATAGGGGCTGGAGAGATGGCCTAGCGGTTAAGAGTGCCGACCGCTCTTACAGAGGACCCGGGTTCGATCCCCTGCACCCACATGGCGGCCAAGAACCATCTGAAACTCCAATTCCAGGAGAACTCCAGTTCCAGGGGAATCCGACACCCTCTTCTGACCTCCACGGCAATGCATGACACGGATGCACAAACTTGCATGCAGACAGTACATTCATACACATACAGAAAGAAAAAAATTAACAAAAAAAAATTTTTTAAGGAGTGGAGATAAACCTCAACAAATACAAAAAGGTTGAAATAATGGCATGTATTTTATCAGACAATAGTCCAACAAAGCTCAATATCAACATCAAGATAAGTCCTGCTACCTAAAAGAACACAAGGAGACTAAACAACACACTCCTCAATAATGAATGGATCAAGAAAGAAATAACAAAAGAAATAAAAGCATTCCTGGAACTAAATGTCGACAATACAATACAACAAAACCTTTGAGATATGTTAAAAGCAGCCCTAAGAGGGAAATTTATAGCCATGGGTGCCTACATTAAAAAAATGAGCAGAAATAAATGATCTAACAGTGCAGCTAGAAACACTTGAGAGACAACAACAAATTAATCCTAAAGCCAACAGACAGGAAGAAATAACAAAAATCAGAGGAGAAATCAATGATATAGAGACAAAGAAAACAATACAAAGGATCAATGAATCTAAAAGTTGGTTCTTTGAAAAGGTAAAAAAGATAGACAGACCTCTATCTAGCCCAGTTAACCAAAAGAAAGAAAGAACAACTCCAAATCAATAAAATTTGATGAAAGGGGGAACATCTCAACAGACAGTGAAAAGATCCAAACAATCATACAGGAATACTTCAAAAACCTATACTCTACTAAGTTTGAAAACCTAAAAGAAATGGATGAATACTTGAATTCCTGGGAACTAACAATTAACCAAGAAGAGATTAACAGTTTAAACAGGCCCATAACATTTGAGGAAGTTGAAGATGTAATAATAAACCTCGCAACTGGAAAAAGCTCAGGCCCAGATGGTTACACAGCAGAATTCTATAAAACATTTAAAGAAGACTTAGACCCATTATTACTAAAATTGTTCAGAAGGATATAAGCAAAGGGAAATCTCCCAAATTCCTTCTACAAACCAGCATTACTCTAATACCAAAACCAGGCAAAGATACAACCAAAAAATAAAACTATAGACCCATCTCATTAATGAACACAGATGCAAAAATTCTCAACAAAATACATATAAACCTCATACAGACCCATGTCAAAAAGATCATCCCTCCTGACCAAGTTGGATTCATATCAGAGATCCAGGGATGTTTCAACATTAATAGATCAATAAACATAATACAACACAAAAATGGACTGAAAAACAAAAAAGCACACAATAATCTCAATCAATGCAGAAAAAGCCTTCGACAAAATCCAGCATCCCTTCATGTTTAAAGTCCTACAGGGAATTGGACTGGAGGGATCATTCCTTAATATAATCAAAGCCATATACAAGAAACCCACAGCCAACATCATCCTAAATGGAGAAAAGTTAGAAGGCAGGAACATGGCAAGGCTGCCCACTATTGCCACTCCTCTTCAATACAGTCCTTGAAATGCTTGCTAGGGCAATAAGACAAGAAAGGGAAATTACAGGAGTACTAATTGGAAATGAGGAAGTCAAGCTTTCCCTTTTTGCAGATGATATGATACTTTACCTAAGGGATGCTAAAAACTCCACCAAAAAACTCCTAGAAATGATAAAAACTTTTAGTAAAGTGGTGGGATACAAAATTAACTTACAAAATCAGTATCCTTTCTTTACACCAACAACAAGCAATTGAAGAAGGACTATAAGGAGATCTTCCCACTCACGATAGCCACAAAAACAATAAAATACCTAGGAACAAAGCTAACAAAAGACAACAAGGATCTCTACAACAAAAATTTTAAACCCCTGAAAAAGGAAATTGAGGAAGACATCAGAAGATGGACAAACCTCCCATGCTCATGGATTGGGAAAATAAATATAGTAAAAATGTCCATTCTACCCAAATTAATATACAGATTAAATGCAATCCCAATTAAAATCCCCAAGACTTTCTTCACAGACTTGGGGGAAAAAATCCTTAAATTCATATGGAAAAACAAAAGATTCTGAATAGCCAAATCAAACCTGAGTGAAAAGAGCAATACAGGGGCAATCACTAGACTTCAAACTATATTTACAGGGCTGTAGTCATAAAAACAGCCTGGGACTGGCACAAAAAAAATGTAGACCAGTGGAACATGTAGACCAGTGGAACAAAACTGAAGATCTAAACTAGAGCACACAGAATTTCAGCCACCTCAATTTTACAAAGGGGCCAAGAAGACTTAATGGAGGAAAGACAGCATCTTCAGCAAATGGTATTGGCAAAACTGGATCACCACTTGTAGAAGAATAAAACTAAACCCCTACCTCTCGCCCTGTACAAAAATCAACTCCAAATGGATCAAAGACCTCAACATGAAACCAGAAACTCTGAATGTGATAGAAGGAAATGTTGGCAGCAACCTACAAGACATAGGTGTAGAAGACTTTCTAAATCAGACAGCAGCTGCAGAGGAAGTGAGGTCTACAATTGACGAGTGGGACCTCATTAAACTCAGCTTCTGTACAGTGAAAGAAACAATCAGTGAAGTGAAGAGAAACCCCACAGAGTGGGAGGAAACCTTCACTAGTGATACATCTGACAAAGCATTAACATCTAAAATATATAAACTACTCAAAAAACAAAGAAGTAAGACATCAAATGACTCACTCAAAAGAGTAAAGAGCTGAGCAGAGACTTCACAAATGAGGAAATAAAGATGGTTGAGAAACATCTTTAAGAAATATTCAACACTGCTATTAGGGAGATGCAAATTAAAACCACTTTAAGATATCATCTCACTCCAATAAGATTGGCTAGGATCAAGAAAACAAATGATACCAAATGCTGGAGACATTGTGGGGAAAGGGGAGCACTCATCAACTGCTGGTGGGAATGTAAACTTGTACAACCACTATAGAAAGCAGTATGGAGAATCCTGAAAAGACTCAAAATGAGCTTACCACCTGACCCATCCATACCACTCCCAGGTATATACACACAAGACTCATCCTACCACAGAGATACATGCACAACCATGTTCATTGCAGCTCTCTTCACAATACAGCAAAGAGCTGGAACCAACCCAAATACACATCAACCAATGAGTGGATAGAGAAAATGTGGTTCATCTACACAATGGAGTTCTATGCAGCTGTAAAGAATGATGGCATCAGGAATTTTGCAGGTAAATGGATGGAACTAGAAGATATTATACTAAATGAAGTAACACAGTCCCAGAAAAGCAAAGGACAAATGGTATCGCTCATTTGTGGATGCTAGCACCCAGCACTGAGTTGTAAGGCAAACTGAGCAATATCAATGTTATATACCCCTTTCCCTGAAAGCAACTGTACACTTATAATGTAAATCCCTTAACAAGCTCTAGAATTAACCCACCACTTATTTTTAGACTTTGTAATCTTGGTATATGGGTAGAGGATATATAGGCATATTTTATAGTAATATAAATTTAAAAAAGAAAAATGTTAATATGGAAATGACAGTTTGTGTACAGATGATATAACTTTAATATATATATGCATACTTTGAAGCAATACACATTGGAGGGAACTATAATAGCAGAGAAACTGGGACAGGGAATTGATTGAAACAGTAAAGTTCCCCCAAGAACAATAATCCTCTGCTTTGAAAAACTATGAAAAGAATTAGAAAAAGATACAGGGCAGGAATGTCAGGGTGCATGAACTCAGGTGGGGTGGGGAGCATGGAAGGGGAGATGAGTCTAGATTGGAATCAGAAACGATGTATGACATGCACAAAACTTCAATAAATATGTTTTTAATTTTATCTTTTTGGGGGGGTCTTTTCGAGACAGGGTCTCCCTGTAGCCCCAGCTGACCTGGAACTCACTCTGTAGACCAGGCTGGCCTTGAACTCACAAAGATCCGCCTGCCTCTGCCTCCTGAGTGCTAGGCTAAAAATGTTTTTAAAAAGGAGTGGAGATTATAGAAATCCTTGTCTGGTTACTGATGTTAATGAGAATACACCCAGTTTTTCTCCATTTAGAATTATGTTGGCTGTGGGTTTGGTGTATATAGCTTTAGTTATATTGTGATATGTTCCACTTTAAGATTTCATATATTGGGGCTGGAAAGATGGCCTAGCGGTTAAAAGCGCCGACTGCTCTTGCAGGGGACCCGCGTTTGATCCCCAGCACCCACATGGCGGCTGAGAACCTTCTGAAACTCCAATTCCAGGAGAACTCCAGTTCCAGGGGAATCCGACACTCTCTTCTGACCTCCGCGGCATTGCACAACATGGGTGCACAGACTTGCATGCAGACAGTACATTCATACACATACAGAAATGAATAAAAATTTTAAAAAAAAAGAAAAAAAGATTTCATATTACCCCAATCAGGCTGGCTTAGATCAAAAGAACAAAAAACACCAAATGCTAGTAAGGATGTGGAGAAAGGGGAATGTTCGTTCACTCACTACTGGTGAGAATTCAAACTCCTGCAACCACTATGGAAAGCAGTGTGGAGAACTCTTAAAAACTAAAAATGAATCTATCAATGATCTGATCTGGTTATACCCTTGGCATATACTCAAAGGACTCACCCTGCTATGGAGATACTTGTACATCCATTTTTGTTGGTGCTCTTTTCACAGTAGTTAAGAAATAGAAACAACCTAAATATCCCTCGGCTGATGAATGGACAATGAAAATGTGGCACATCTACACAATGGAGTTTTACTCAGTGGTAAAGAAAGATGAAATCTGGAGGTAAATGGGTGCAACTAAAAGCTGTTATACTAAGTGGAGTAACACAGACTCAGAAAAACAAAGGATTTATCTTCTCCCTCATTTGTGGATCCTAGCACCAAATCCCTGTATGTGAGTATATATCCTGATGTAACTGCAGGAGCCAGGAAAATGGAAAGGAACCAGGGAGGGAAAGGGAAAGAAAGAGCCCAAGAGAGAGGAACAGTAGGAAACAGATGTTCCCAAGAGGGGGGATGGGGAAAATGGGGGAGGAGGTTTTTAACGGTGAAGGGAGGAGAGAAGGACATACAAGAAAGTCAAGAAATGGGATAATAAGATACAGGTATTATCAAGGGAAAATGGAGGTACTTTAACTGGGGAGGGTGTAGAAGGGTTAGACAGGAAGAGAGAAAAGAGAGATAAATAAAGCTTAAGTGGTGTGAAAACCAGAGGGAAATGTATTAACTAAAAACCTACTGGAAAATGCACATACAGTATCTGAAGGCTATGTAACAAAAAACACAGTGCCAAATAGGACAAAGCTCCCTTCGAGTTTTTGGTCAAGTTAGTCCAAGAGACTCCCAAAATAACACAAGCTATTGCTACAGCCCTTGATTACCTCCCAGAACTTGAAGGTAAGATCCTATTGCTGAAGACAAGATATACTTTGGACATAGGACTTGGAGCAATGGATCTGGAACTGATCTGGATCCCTTCTCCCTTCATAGTTCTAGAGGATACTGTGTGAAATGCTAAGGCAGAAAAATCAATCAATGATCCAACCCCAGCTTCAAAGCCTAATAACCACAATCACTGGTGGTGCAGTGGTAGCATTTTTATCTTGGGGGTAATTAACAGCTATTTTGGAATTAAATTACTCTCAGTGGGAGACAATGCATGAGTGGCACTGTAAACAATACACATGGCTGGGGAGGTATAGATCCCAGAGAAAACCTTATCTCTGTCATACCTCTAGACAAACTTCTCTCTGTATGCTAAATATGAATCCTTATATTTATAGACAAGTATACCATATACCACTCATCAAAGAAGCTTCTTTTTGCAACAGATGGAGACTAGTCCAGAGTTCCACAACTGCTCACACACAGACTATGTATGTGAAAGATGCTCAGCCCTATGTGACACATCTTCAATGGAACCTGTATACCTAAGGCTCATGAAACATAGCATAACAGGGGGTAGAGATAATATAATTCATCCTTCAACTCTCACCAGCAAAGCTTCCTCATGCAACAGAATACTATGTACATGGAAGGCCACAACTACCAAGGTGTAAAGATAAAAGACTCCAGAGTGCATGTCCTTGCATATGACTCCTATATTAAACCTTATCAATTCATAACTTAGGGAGAGAGGACCATTGCGGAAGAGAGGACAGAAAGATGGCTAAGAGCCAGGGTTTGTGCATGAACATAAGGAAACAGAGGCTTCCCGGTCTCTGGGAACTTGTTCATATGAACTTGTAGCTATGGGGACATCCTGCACAAGACCTATGTTGGCTCAATAAGACAAAACCTCACCACAGAACTGGAGAAATGGGCAGCAGGCCCCAACCTTAGCCAAGGAACTATGGGCAACTGATTACTGCTGGGTGATGGATAGTTAATCTTCTTTAAGAGGAGACTCTAGAAAGGTTGACTAGACTCCAGTAGACGAACTTACACTGAGAGGCATATGAGTACAAAAGCTTGACTGTATAACCCTTAAAATATATGAAAGAATAAACGAAATCCAGTATGGGGAACTATGGAAGGTTCAGATGGGGAGGAGTCTAAATATGATTAAGATTTATTGTATGAAGTGCACTAAAACTCAATAAAAATTATTTTAATACTGTGAAATTTATTACTGTTGCTATGAGTTTGACATTCATTGCCTTTCCAAGTTCTCCAACCTATACAAAGTTTTTCAATGTTATCATGTTTTTTAAATAAGCAATGCTAATAAAAAGTTTAAATAAAAACACTTATACATCCATTTATTTTCAGTGGTGGGAGTGGAACAGAAGGGACTAAGATACTAAACAGGGTGTGTGTAGTGACTCTGGAGGACATCTACCATGTGACTAAATATGAACTATAATAGGTATGTGCATTCTTGGTAGGAGTGAAATGTAGAAGGCATTATAGTATGGATTTTTTTCTCCTGGTATGTGATTAAAACCCATTTTATGTATTTTTCCACTGAGTATTTATGGAATGACACATTGGGTGTCGAGGAAAATTACATTTTGGATCAGACACGCTTTTCTTCGAGACTCCCATTTAAAATACTGGGGAGGGCTGGAGAGATGGCCTAGCAGTTAAGAGGGCCGAATGCTCTTGCAGAGGACCCGGGTTCGATCCCCAGCACCCACAAGGCAGCTGGGAGCCATCTGTGACTCCAGTTCCATGAGATCTCCAGTTCCAGGGGAATCCAAGACCCTCTTCTGACCTCCGCGGCATTGCACAACACGGGTGCACAGACCTGCATGCAGACAGTACATTCATACACATATAAAAACAAATAAAATTAAAATAAATAAATAAATAAATAAATAAATAAATAAAATACTAGGGAAAGGTTACACGTGTCTGACTTAATAACTAACCAACAATATAAGAATAGCCATCCTCTTTTTGTCTTTTTTGAGGCAGGGTCTCCCTGTAGCCCCAACTGGCCTAGAACTCACTCTGTAGACCAGGCTGGCCTTGAACTCAGAGATCTGCCTGCCTCTGCCTCCCCAGTGCTAGGATTAAAGGCAGGCATCACCACGCCTGGCTTAAAGACAGTTCTTAGCTGCCACGTTGGTGCTGGGAACTGAACCTGGGTCCTCTGCAAGAGCAGTCGGTGCTCTTTTTTGATCATGTTTTAAGGGATTCACAATATAAGAGCACAGTTGTTTTCAGATCACATTGATGTTGCTTAATTTGCCATACAATTAGGTAATTGGTGCTAGCATCCACAGACGAGGGATACCATTCATCGTTTGTTTTTCTGGGACTGTGTTACTTCACTCAGCATGATATCTTCTAGCTCCAGCCATTTACCTGCAAAGCTCATGATGTCATCTTTCTTTACCGCTGCATAAAACTCCATTGTGTAGATGTACCACATTTTCTCTTAGAGAGTTCTTAAGCCTTGCCAGTCACCAGTCACTCTCTCCTTCCTGTGCCTGCTTGAAGATGTGAGCCCTTAGCTTCTGCTCCTGCTCCAGCACCTCACCATGGTTCCCCACCATGAAGGACTCTAATTCCCAGGAATGGTAATTGCAAATAAACTCTTCTTCCTATAAATTCCCTTGGTCATGGTGTTTTATCACAGCAAAAGAAAAGTAACTAAGACAATAGATTACCTATCTCATTAGAACTACTATTAGAATTTAAGGAAACAAATCAAATAAAATGCTTACCACTGACACATATCAAATATAAATAAATGTTAGCGATAGCTATTGCAAGGGGTAAAAGTTAGCTTTGATTGTCACCCACTCGTCATCTTTGTTTGGCTGTCTGTGTAAACACAGGCTACTTCTCATACAGTAATGAAACATTTCATCATCACCCCATTTTTTACTACCATTCCTCATATGGCATTATTTCTTGTTCCCACACTTTCCTATGTGGTAAAAAATAGATTATAAAAATCACTATACAGTTGCTTTCTATTAGCTGTGATAAACTCAAATCTGTGTTATATAACTATGAGTCATACCACCTCAGTTTGCAATATATACCTACAACTGATCTGGAAATTTAAATGCAAATTGTAAAACATACTTATTAAATAGTACCTTGTTGTACTAAACAGAATAAATTCCAAAGGATTCTCAAGTGATC
The DNA here is from genome assembly GCA_009823505.1 of Rhizomys pruinosus. NCBI lineage: Eukaryota > Metazoa > Chordata > Mammalia > Rodentia > Spalacidae > Rhizomys > Rhizomys pruinosus. The sequence continues at coordinate 1,251,655 of VZQC01003843.1, forward strand.
CATGTGGCTGACTACATAGTTTTTATGAAGCTAAAGCTCTCAAAGCCGTCAGGGAATATATATATCAGCTATCGTCTACAGTGTTTCCATCTAATGTCATAATTCCACCATACAACACCACTACAGACAGCAGCTTTCAGATATAAGAACACAAGCTTCTTCTTCTACTAAAGGATTCTCTGTAAGTCACCTCCAAGAAGTTTGTGTGTTATCATTTCAATTCATGCGGAAAAGAAATTCCAAACACTTTGCTGTTTGCTGACATCAGAAAAGCAAGCTATTGATAGAATCCCTCTGCATGCAGAATACTTTTGGAGAATTTCCTATTCAGGTGGCAATTTGAGACTCACTTTTTTCCTTTGTGCTTAATTGTATATTAGTTAGCAGAAACTTAGTCTTCAAATGTCATGTCTCAACTTCAAAACTATCAACAAAGATAGATTCTAGTACCATAAATTGGCTTAAGAGTTCTCAATTCAGGGCTGGAGAGATGGCCTAGCAGTTAAGAGTGCCGACCGCTCTTACAGAGGACCTGGGTTCGATCCCCAGCACCCACATGGCAGCCGAGAACCGTCTGAAACTCCAATT
>VZQC01003844.1:3403-96202 GCA_009823505.1 Rhizomys pruinosus
TCAAACTCAGATCCTTGTAAGCACTAGAGCTACTAAGCTAGATCTCCACAAGCCCCAAGGGGGTATTTTTAATAGTAAATTCTCCATTCTTGATTGTTATGTAAGAACTGGTTTTTAGAGAATCTTTTAAGATGGCTGTAGATTTAAGCTCCACATTGAAATCAGGATAAGACAATGAGGAAAGACAGCGTTACTTTCTACATTTTCCTGTTTGTTATAGAGTTCTTTGTTTATTTGTTTTCTAGTTTCTAAAGTCTCTTAAAAGGGAACCACCTAGGCATGAAGCATTCAGTTGTGGAGGACATCTCATTTCCTTCCTTTTTTAAAATAATATTTTTTATTCTTTGAAAGTTATATACATTTCCACAATGTACATTGATCATATCTGTCTACCACTAACTCCCTCCAACTTCCCTTAGTGGCCCATTATATCCCCTTCCCAACTTCATGTCCTCTTTATATATTTTTTTAATTTTATTTATTTTTGTATGTGTATGAATGTACTGTCTGCATGTAGGTGTGTGTACCCGTGTCGTGCAATGCTTCAGAGGTCAGAAGAGGGTATCGGATTCCCCTGGAACTGGAGTTCTCCTGGAATTGGAGTTACAGACGGTTCTCAGCTGCCATGTGGGTGTTGGGGATCGAACCTGGGTCCTCTGCAAGAGCAGTCGGTGCTCTTATCTGCTAGGTTATCTCTCCAGCCCCCAATCTTCTTTATATTTTTAAAAATATTTTAAAATTAACAACCCCCTGAATCCAGTGGTTGCTACCCAATATGCACACCAGCACGTGGCCATGCACAGAATTCATCATGTCAATGTCCCTTAAAATTAACTACTTTTCTCATTGTTGTGACAAAATATAAACTTAGAAGAGAAAGGATTTATTTTGGGTCTTGGTTTTGGAGATTTCAATCCATAGGTGTTGATTCTAGGCTGCAGTGGGGCAGAAAGCATCATACCAACAGCAGCACCTGGAAGAAAAGGAGGAGGATGTGGAGGTGGAGGAGGAGGAGGAGGAAGAGGAGGAGGAGGAGGAAGAGGAGGAGGAGGAAGAGGAGGAGGAGCCTGTTCACCTCATGGTAGAAGAAAAGCAGAGAGAGAAGAAGGGGATAAGTACAAGAGGCCACCAAATACTTGACTCCAGTGACCTTCTGTCTAGGTGCCATCTTCCAGCTTCTAAAACCTCTTAAAATAGCACCATTACTTGGGGACCACGCACTCAAACAGGCGCCTTCATATTCAAACCATAACAGAAACCATCGTTGCAAAGTCCCTTAATATTTAAATCAACTGGATATTTAATATTCTAGTTTCTTCCCCTGGCTGACCTAGCTTGAGTGGAATTAAAACACGAGTATAATAATAATGTCCTGAAAAATAATACAAAGTAAGACAAGTGTAGCCTTGGTTGAACCTTGCTCTTGCATCCCGGGAGGATCCAGACTAGCAAGCAGTGGATGTTTTCCAATTTTTTTTTTTTTTGCTTCATTAATATGCCTGGCACGTTTGCCAAGAGTTATGTAGGAAATTGCCACCGTCTTGGATGGAATTTGAAACTGAGTGTGACTATGTAGCGACCTGGTCTCTCGGCTGCTTCTATAAACCTTGTCACTATAGGATCACTGTACTTTTAGCATGCTTCCATGAATGCCTTGCAGCTAAGAATGGCATAAGCAAAATTAAGGGGAAAGGGTTGTTAAGGTTTCCAGGAGCAAGCTTCTACATGGGGACACATAGAGCTTGCCTCACCCAGCCAGTACTGGGCTCATGATGTCAGATGACCCAAAGCCATCCATGTGATGAAGTTGCACTGAGCTATGCACAAATGAGTATATGTAAAACTGGTCAAGTGTAAGAAGTTTCTGTTGCTTGCGTCAACATCATTTCCCGGGTCTCCTGTGGTGCCGCAGTTCTGTAAATGTGGCTGAAGGGGGGAACTGGACCTCTTGATACATTTTTGAAATTTCGTACATCTACAATTATTTTGAAATAAAAAGTTTTTCAAAAATCCAGCTGGGTGTGGTGGTGTAGGCCTGTAATCCCAGGTATTTGGGAGGCTGATGCAGGGGAATCAAAAGTTCAGGACCAGCCTGGGCTACAGAGTGAGCTCAAGACTAGTCCTTGCAACATGGAGAGACCCTGTTTCTAAATCAAAAGTAAGAATTAATTACTTTAAAAATCATATAGGAAGAAACTTAATCTCTATAACACGCAAGGAAAAAACCTCCAAGACATTTATTTGCTAAGGTCGCCTGCCAAATCCTTCCCTCCCCTCCATACCGGGCTCATGCCATCTACATTGTTTCCCCCTATTCTAGCTCTCCAAACTATGTCCAGTATAACATTTTTTTTGGTCTTTTTGAGACAGGGTCTCCCTGTAGCTCTGGCTGTCCTGGAACTCACTCTGTAGACCAGGCTGGCCTTGAACTCACAGAGATTATTGTATCCTTTGGAAACAAACTGTATGTTATTTCCATACCATATTTCTTGATTTGCATCTTTCCATTTTAATCCCATATTACTCTAAAAGATGCACACATAACCTCCATCATGTACTGAAAACCCAAGGTCTGAAAATAAATGTTAGGTCAGCTCTAGAACCTCTATAGGGATTCACAATGCAAGAGCACAGTTGTCTTTATATCATGAGGAATATAACACTAACTTTGCTCAGTTTATCTTACAACTAGGTACTTGATACTACCATCCACAGATAAAGGATACCATTCGTCTTTTGTTTTTTCTGGGATTGTGTTACTTCACATAGCATTAAATCTTCTAGTTCCATCCATTTACCTGCAAATTTCATGATGTCATCTTTCTTTACTGCTGCATAGAACTCCATTGTGTAGATGTACCACATTTCTCTATCCACTCTTTGGGTGAGGGGCACTAGGGTTGGTTCCAGCTCTTTACTACTGTGAAGAGAGCTGCAATAAACATGGCCATGCATGTATCTCTGTGGTAGAAAGAGTCTGATGGATATATTCCCAGAAATGGTATGGCTGGATCAGATGGTAGGCTCATTTTGAGTCTTTTTACGGTTCTCCATACTGCTTTCCACAGTGGTTGTACAAGATTTGCATTCCCACCAGCAGTGGATGAGTGTTCCATTTTCCCCACACCCTCTCCAACATTTAATATTATTTGTTCTCTTGATTCTTTCCAGACTTATCGGGGTGAGATGATATCTTAAAGTGGTTTTAATTTGCATTTCCTTAATTATTAGCGATGTTAAACACTTTTTAAGATGTTTCTCAGCCATCTCTATTTCCTTGCGTGAAGTCTCTGTTCAGCTGTTTACTCCATCTTTTGAGTGAGTCATTTATTTTCTTTATTCTTTGATTTTTGAATATATATTCTGGAAGTTAATGCTCTGTCAGATGTATCAGCAGTGAAGGATTACTCCCACTCTGTGGGTTGCTTCTTCACTTCCCTGATTATTTCTTTTGCTGTTCAGAAACTTTTCAGTTTAATAAGGTCCCACTTGTCAATTGTCGACCTTATTTCTTGTGCAGCTGCTGATTTAGAAAATCTTTTCCATGGGGCTTGAGAGATGGCCTAGTGGTTAAGAGCACCTACTGATCTTGCAGAGGACCCGGGTTCAATACCCAGCACCCACATGGCAGCTGAGAACCATCTTTAACTCTAGTTCCAGGGGAATCTGACACCCTCATCTGACTTCCCCATTACTGCACAAAATGGGTGCACAAACCTACATGCAGGCTGTACATTCATACACATAAAAATATATATAAAAATTAAAAAAATTATTTTCCTATGCCTATGTCTTGTAAGTTGCTGCCAACTTTTTCCTATATCAGCTTCAGAGTCTTGGATTTCACATTGAGGTCTTTGATCCATTTGGAGTTGACTTTTGTACAGGGTGAGAGGCATGGTTTTAATTTTATTCTTCTACAAGTGGTGATCCAGTTTTGCCAGCACCATTTGCTGAAGATGCTGTCTTTCTTCCATTCGGTCTTTTTGGCCTCCTTGTCAAACAGGTGGATGAAATTGTATGTGCCCAAGTTTGGATCTTCAGTTTTGTTCCATTGGTCAACAGGTCTGTTTTTGTGCCAGTAGCAGGCTGTTTTTATGTCTATATCTCTGTAGTATAGTTTGATGTCTGGTATAGAAATACCCTTGTATTGCTCTTTTCACTCAGGGTTGCTTTGGCTATTTGGTGACTTTTGTTGTTCCATATGAATTTAATACTTTTTGTTCAAGCCTGTGAAGAATGTCCTTGGGCTTTTAATTGGAATTGCATTGAATTAGTATATTAGTTTGGGTAGAATGGACATTTTTAATATATTAATTTTTCCAATCCATGAGCATGGGAGGTCTTTCCATCTTCTGATGTCATCTTCAATCTCCTTCTTCAAGAGTTTATAATTTTTGTTGTAGAGATCTTTGGAGTTTTTGGTTAGGTTTGTTCCTAGGTATTTTATTGTTTTTGAGGCTATTGTGATTGGGAAGTTCTCCTTGTATTCTTTCTTCAGTTGCTTGTTGTTGGTGTACAGAAAGGCTACTGATTTTTCTATGTTTATTTTGTATTCTGCCACTTTACTGAAACTCTTAATCATTTCTAGATTTTTTTTTGTTGGAGTTTTTAGCGTCTTTTAGGTAAACTATCATATTGTCTGCAAAAAGGGATAGTTTTATTTCCTCTTTTTCCATTTAGTTTTCCTTTAATTTCCTTTTCTTGCCTTATTGCCCTAGCCAGTGTTTCAAGTACTATATTGAATAGGAGTGGCAATAAGGGGCAGCCTTTTCAGGTTCCTACCTTTATGGGGAATCCTTCAAACTTTTCTCCATTTAGGATGATGCTGGCTGTGGGTTTATTATATATGGCTTTGATTATGTTGAGGAATGATCCTTCCAGTCCAATTCCCGCTAGTACTTTAATCATGAAGGGATGATGAATTATGTCAAATGCTTTTTCCGCATCTATTGAGATGATCGTGTGGTTATTGTCCTTCAGTCTATTTATGTGTTTTATGACATTTACTGATTTTCGTATGTTGAACCATCCTTGCATCTCTGGTATGAATCCAACTTGATCATGGTGAATGATCTTTTAGATGTGAGTCTGTATATGGTTTGCAAGTATTTTGGTGAGAATTTTTGCATTTGAGTTCATTAATGAGATGGGTCTGTAGTTCTCTTTTTTGGTTGGATCTTTGCCTGGTTTTAGTATTTCAGTGATGCTGGCTTCATAGAAGGAATTTGGGAGATTTCCCTCTGCTTGTATCCTTCTGAACAGTTTGAGTAATAATGGTTGTAAGTCCTCTTTAAATGTTTTATAGAATTCTTCCGTGAAACCATCTGGACCTGAGCTTTTTTTTAGTTGGGAGGTCACTTATTATATTTTCAATTTCTTCATATATTATGGGTCTGTTTAAGCTGTCAAACTCTTCTTGGTTTAGCTTTGGCGATTCCCCTCATTGTAGATATTCATTCATTTCACTTAGGTTTTCAAATTTAGTCGAGTATATGTTTTTGAAGTATTCCCGTATGATTGTCTGGATCTTTTCATTGTCTGTTGTGATATTTCCCCTTTCCTCACGAATTCTATTGATTTGGAGTTGCTCTTTCTTTGTTTTGGTTAACTGGGCTAGGGGTCTGTCTATCTTGTTTATACTCTCAAAGAACCAACTTTTAGATTCGTTGATTTTTTTTTTGTATTGTTTTCTTGTTTCCTTATTTGATTGATTTCTGCTATGATTTTTGATTATTTCTTCCTGTCTATTTGCATTTAGGGTTTATTTGTCATTGTCTTTCAAGTGCTTTTAAGACTGCAGTGTTAGATCATTTATGTTTGCTCTTTCTGTGTTTTTTTTTTTTTTTTTTTTTTTTTTTTTTTTTTTTTTTTTTTTTTTTTTTTTTTAATGTAGACACCCAAGGCTATAAACTTCCCCCTTAGGACTGCTTTTAAAGTGTCCCATAGGTTTTTTTGTGTTGTACTGTCATTGTCATTTAGTTCCAGAAATGGTTACTTTCTTTTTTATTTCCTCCTTGACCCATTCATTATTCAGGATTGTGTTATTTAGTTTCCATGTGTTCATGTATGTAGTAGGGCTTATCCTGGTGTTGATATTGAGCTTTATTGCACTATGGTCTGCTATAATGCATGAAATTATTAATTATTACAATTATTTTTTTGTATTTGTTGAGGTTTGTTCTGTGTCCAAGTATGTGGTCAATTTTGACAAATGTTCTGTGGGGTGCTGAGTAGAAAGTATATTCTCTGGTGCTTGGGTGGAATATTCGGTAGAATATACTCTATTTCCTGTATTGTATTGCTCAGTTCATATGTCTCTCTGTTTATTCTTTGTACAGTTGATCTCTCCAAAGGACTCAGTGGGGTATTGAAGTCCCCTACTATGAGTGTGCTGGGGTTAATCTGTGCCTCGATGTCCTGTATAGTTGTATTTATATAGGTCTGTATGGTTGTATTTATATAGGTTGGTGCACTGGAGTTTGGTGCATATATATTCATGATTTTGAGGTCTTCATGGTTAATTTTCCCTTTGACAAGGGTGTAATGGGCCTCTTTGTCTCTTCTAATTGCTTCTACTTTGAAGTCTATTTTGTCTGATATTAAAATAGCAATTCCTGCTTTCTTTTTGCTACCATTTGCTTGAAATATTTTTTCCATCTTTCACTTTAAGTTGGTGCCTATCCTTGAGGGTGAGATGGGTTTCTTGTAGACAGCATATGGATGGATTTGGTTTCCTAATTTATTCTCCCAGTCTATGCCTTTTGATTGGGGAGTTTAGTCCATTAATATTTAAGGTTATAATTGAAAGGTGTGTGTTGCTTCCTTTCACCTCATTATCCATTTGCATTTTTCAGCTAGGTTTCTACTTCTGCATTTCTGCTTTTATTAATTTCTCTTTCAAGGTGCCTGGGGATATTTGCTCCTCTCTTCTGTCCTTTGAATTGCTTCAACTATTCTCTGAAGGGTTGGCTTTCTGGACATGTATTCTTTCATCTCGTTTATATCATGGAAGATTTTTCTGTTTTCTTCAACTAGAATTGACATTTTTGCTGGGTATAGTAACCTGGGTTGGCATTTGTAGATGTTTAGCACTGGGAATGCTTTGGTCCACTTTCTTCTTGCTTTCACAGTTTGCAGTGAAAAGTTAGCTGTAATTCTGATAGGTTCTCCTTATATGTAACTTGTTGTTTTTCTCTTGTGGCTTTCAGAATTTTGTCTTTGTTTTGGGCATCTAGCATTTTAACCATGATATGGCAGGGGGAGTTTCTTTTCTGTTCTAGTCTATTTGGTGTTCTATATGCTTCTTGTATTTATATGGATTTGTCTTTTTTTAATTTGGGGAAATTTTCATCTATTATTGTGTTGACAATCTGATCAGTACCATTCTCTTGGGATTCTTCTCCTTCCTCTATCCCCATGATGCACAGATTTGATCTTTTCATAGTGTCCCACATTTCCTGGTTGTTCCAATCTTGTGTATTTTTAAATTTTTCAGTGTTTACGTGAGCTTTTTAGTTGTTCTGTGTTATCTTCCATTCTGTTTCTGAGGCTTTTCCCATTCTTTCCATTTGATTGGATGACTGGTTGATTTCCTTTTTCATTTCTTCCTGTGTTTTCTTTACTATTTCTACTTCCTTTTTTGAGCTTCTCAATTTTTTCTTGTAACTCTTTGTTTCACTCATTGGTTTCCTTTTTCATTTCAGCATTGGACCTTTTCAGTGTTTCCACTTCCTTCTGGAGTTTGTCATTTTGTCCCTTTAGCTCTTTCCGGAATCTGTCATTTTCTCCTTTTAGTTCATTCTGAAGTTTGTCCTTGTCTCCCTCTAGGTCCTTTCTGAGTTTTTCATTCTCTCCCCTTAGTTCTCTGATTTCTTTGAATATATCTGTGATTGTTATTCTATGATCTGTGTCCTGAGTTACCTTTAGGGCAATCCCATTGTAGGAGTCCTCCACATGCTCCGTAGAGTGTGGTGTGGAGTTATTCTGCGATTTTCCCATAATGTTCTTTCTCTGTGCTCTCAGCATGTGCTTTGCCTTTTGCCTGGATTCTGATGGGAATCTTGAATGCCTCTTCACCTTGTTGAAGGATTGCTTTCCTTGATTCCTTCAGGTGCCTTAGTTGTATTCTTCTTATGTGTGGAGTGTTGGCTCGGCTTATCCTTCAATTTTGGTTATATATTGGGAGGTGTAGTTCACTCTTCCCTTTCTGTTCCATATGAACTGGGTGGGAAACAAGCCAACCACCCAGATGACAACTTCTGAGCACTGTATTCCCTCTGCTGGAAGCCACTCTCTGGGGAGAGTGGGGGTTGGTTGAGTTGCTTGTTCAGCCCACACACCTGTATCCTCCTCCGCTGGTCTGGCACCAGCTGCCCACACCCTGTGAGTTGAGTTCAAACCTCAGCTCCCCAGCTCACAGAAACCTCTGGGCCAAATCTGCTGGTCCTTACAGCCTCTGCCAGTCTGGCACTAGCTGCCCATGCCCTGTGATTTTAGGTTTGGTCTTTTTGTGTTGTCCCACATTTCCTGGTTCCACTTTGGTTGGTTTATTTTTTTTTTTTTTTTTTTTTTTTTTTTTTTTCATTATTTTATTTTTTTTTTTTTTTTTTTTTTTTTTTTTTTTTTTTTTTTTTTTTTTTTTTTTTTTTTTTTTTCCATCCTTTCCTTTTGATTGGATGAATGTTCAATTCCTTTTTCATTTCTTCCTGTGATTTCTTCAGCATTTCAACTTCCTTTTGGAGCTTTTCATTCTCTTCTTGTAGGCCCTTGCTTCCTGGTGAGTATCTTTTTCCCTTTCAGCCTGAGATCTTTTCAGTGTTCCCATTTCGTTCTGGAGTTTGTCATTCTCTCCCTCTAGTTCTTTTTGTAGTTTGTATTTCTCGTCCTCTAGTTCTTTCCAGAGTTTATCATTCTTTCCTTCTAGTTCCTTCATGAGATTTTTTTTATTCTCTCCCTTTATTTCTCTGATTTATTCTTTATATTTTTTTATTTCTTTGAATATGTTTACAATTGTTCTTCTAATGTCTGTGTCTTGGTTTCCTTCCAGGGAGATCTTGTTGTTGGGATCTTCTACAGGACTGGATGAGTTCAGTGGGGATTTATTATGAGATTTTCCCACATTGTTGTTTTTCCGTTGTGTCTTTGGCACGTGGATTTTTTTTTTCTTTGTCTCTTTGTTTGGCTTCTGTTGCTAATCTCAAATGTTAATATGGAGGACTAGTTGGTCACTCAGTTTACTTCCTGCTGGTTTCTTCCTCAGTTTAAGGTGTGCAGCCTAGAATAACTGACACTGCTGAATTTTCCCAACCACAGCAGACCACAGCACCTTCAGCTTATCCTCTCCACCAGAGTACAAGTAGCTTGAGCAGGGAGTGGGGGGTTACTCCTTTGGCCCACAGGACCTCACCTGGCCACTGAGTGTGTGTGCCACTGTCTGTCCATGCATAGAGTTCTCTATAGTTTTAGAGGTGGGCAGCGGATGCCTTGGGTGGGCAGCAAGGCTGCTCGCTGAACCCCCACCTGTTTGCCACATGTGTACGCTGCCGTCTGTCCCTATATCCATGCCCACAGTTCTCTATGGCTCTAGAGGTGGGCAACAGTGGATGCCCTGGGTGGGCAGCAAGGCTGCATACCAGACACCCACTTGATTGCCAAGTCAAAAACAATGTTTTAAAAAATAAAATTTCATTAAGAATGACACATACTATTGAAAACTATCTATTTTTCTATAAGCTCTATAGACGGGAATGCTTTTAAATACATCTTAGAATGTTAGCCAATGTTGATAAACAATATGTGGGACATAAACTTTTGATAGTTTCAGCCCTATTTATTTTTCACATAATACACATTGAAATTAATGAAGTCCCTGAAGCCTTTGGAGATCAATTGTATTCTCGGTGTATATACATAATTGCATATAATTATGTATTGTATATTAAATAAAATATATATGATAAATAAATAGATATTTTCCTGTGTACAATATTTTTCAGTAGTGTTAACACTTTCTATTTTTGCTTAAGTAATTGTGTGATTCTTGTTCTTAAGTCACAACTATAACAAGAATCATAATAATGATAAACTACATTGGAGTCTTCTTTTATGACTTCCTGGTATTTACTTCTTTTGGGGTATTAGTTATGTCTTCATTAACAATCTATAAATTGAGTTATTATAAATTAACTTGACTTCCTTGGATCTTTTTCTCATTTCTTCTTTCTTGAGGCTGGAGGAATTCCATCCAGGATTGCATTGACCACCCTTTACCTAGGTTGGAAAATGGCACAGAATGAAAATGCATGTGTTTCCTTTATAACTGTGAACATGATTTTTGGCATATTCTTTGTTTATCAGTGAAATGCCTACACAATAGGAGGAAGAGGCAATTCCATGTTCTTTCAGACTCTCATTGTGGGCAGTTAGGTACTGTGGAGATGAACTCTCATTCTAGACAGATATAATTGTGAGGATTCTTCTTTCCTTGGTGTTCTGGGATTTGTTTAGTTCTAATACTTTAGCAGCAGGGGGATGTAGATGGAACTTAAGATGATAATGTCTTGTGCTTATTTTTCCTGGTTACTGAAAAAAAAAACATGAGATAGGTGTTTTAATGCTTTTGGAGATATTAAGACTGCACCCATCTTTGAGCTGTGATGGACAGGGTAGACTTTTGTCATTTGTAGACTCATTTCTGAAGGGACAAGGCTGTTTAAGTAGATTGTTTGTGAATTCTGGTGAAGAGATGTTTCCACATCAAACACTTCCAAGACACTTTCTTTCAATCAAAACTGGGAAGAAATTCTTCACATGGTTGAAAAAGGCAAGGATTTAAAAGATTTGGGGTCAACTAGGGAATGATCGTCCTGACTCTTGCTATTGGTTGAATACTTTGAATAATGCTGTTTATACATAGACTGAATATTTATATGTATTAGGACAACATTAAGAATACAGCTGGAAATTCTACTTCTTGGTCATTAAGCATGTCCAAAATTCCTTCTGTACGAGAAAGTTGTAGCTTCCTAAACTGAACTTTCTTCCCATCTTTCGTGAGAGAAGAGATGTACTAAATGTAAGTCTCATAATTTACATAGAATTTAAAAGTTTTATTGTTTTCCTGGAACATAATTTTTGTCAAATTAACTTTTACTCCATTTGTAGCCTGTGATAAAAGTTCACCACATTTCCTGTGCCTTTTCCATTTATAATTAACTCAACTGTCTAATGATCTGTTCTGGTGCAGTGGCAAAGTCTCAATATTATATGAATTTAATTCTGAAAAATATATATAGTTTTGGCATAGGCACTCCTATTTGTCTTTTGAAAATTAGTCAAAGCCTCTGAAAAGGAAAGAGGTCTCAGCTTTTATTCTTTCAACAGTCTTAGAGGGGCTGTGTTTATCACATTGTTTAATCTTTTTATTATGCAGTTTTCTTCACACGTAATAAGGTTATCTTTAAGTGTGATAATTTTTAAATATTTTTTATCTTTTGTGCATTTCATACATCATTTTCAGTCCAATTTAGACACATTCTCCTTTCCATGCTCCCCCACCTCACCCCAGTTCATGAATTCTGACACACATGGCTTGCATCTTTTCCTCAGGTTTTTTAAAGTTTTTTTTCTCTGCAGAGATTTATTATTTGGGGCAGAATTTAACTTTTTCAGTCAGTTCTTTGACCCAGTGTTTCTGTTGTTGTTGTTCTCTCCCATTTCTATTGCTCCAATAGAAATTATAAATGCCTATATAAACATCACATTCCAAAATTATGACATCCTCTAATGGTTAGAAGGTGTTATAAGCCACAGTAAGACCCTGTAATATTTAACAGAAAAAATGTAATTCATGGATTAACATACCATCCAAACATCTGTGTCTATACCAAAGTAACCTACCATAACAATTAGTACTGTTTAAATACCTATATATCTAATTGCTTGTGCTTCATTATTAGGATCGAAAGGTTATTCCTGGACAAACTGTCAGCCCACGAAAGGAAACAGCCAGAATTGACCAGAGTCCAAGGCAACAGCTCCAGAGAAAGTAGACTGTTTTACTTCTCATCCACCTGTGCCCCTTTTCTAAGCCTAGGGAACAATCTGTGGAAGAGGGGACGTGGTAGAATGTAAGGGCTGCGATCTGGGTGAATGGTGAAACTACAGCAATATAGTCTGGACACTCATTTGATCAACTTGATTGAACATACAAGCCCCCCCTGCTGGATGGTTGGACCAATGAGCTGTGTGGGTTTGGGCACAACTGCTTGCAAATTGGTTTTACATGAAGGATGCTTGTACTCATAAATTATCACTTATTGTTAAAAAATAAAATAAAACAGAGAAAGATGCAGGACAGTTATGGCAGAATGCATGATCTGAGATGGGGTAGGGTGGGGTGGGGGGAAGGGAAAGGGAAATATGCCTGAACTGAATTGGAAAATGATGTATGAAATACACAAAGCATCAATAAAAAAAACAAAAAAACCCAAAAAAACCTGAAAAACAAAATTATGGCATCCGAAAACAAAGTGTATGTTAATTCCAAAATATGTTTAGGGATTCAAATTTTTCCCTTTAATTTTATATTAGTCTAAAATATGAATACATACCTTCCACCCATATATGACAATTACAATATCTGAAAATAAGTGGTAAGTTAATTCTAGAACCCATTAAAGGATTCATATTATAACAGCACAGGTGCTTTCAGAGAAAAAGAAATATAAGACTAATGTTGCTAAGCTTGCCTTTCAACTGGGGATTTGGTGCTAGCATCTACAAATGAGGGAAACTATTGCCCATTTTTTGGGGGGTGCTGTGTTACTTCACTTAAGATAATGGCTTTGAGTTCCATCCATTTACCTGCAAATCCCATGATGTTATCTTTCTTTACCGCTACATAGAACTCCATTAAGTAGATGTACCATAGGGGCATTTGGGTTGGTTCCAGCTCTTCACTATTGTGAAAAGAGCTGCAATAAAATTAGATGTACATGTATCTTTGCAATAGGATGATTTTTGTGGGTATAGAGAAGGAGTGATAAGACTGGGTCAGGTGGTAGGGTCTGTTTGAGTATCTTAATGGTTCTCCACACTGCTTTCCATAATGGTTGTAAGAGTTTACATTCCTGCCAGCAGTGGACAAGTGCTCCCCTTTCCCCACAACCTCTGTAGCATTTGGTGTCTTTTGTTTTCTTCATCTTAGCCAGTCTCATTGGAGTGAGATGATATCTGAGAGTGCTTTTAATTTGCATTTCCTTAATTATTAATGATGTTGAACACTTTTTAAGATGTTTCTCAGCCATTTTTACTTCCTCACTCGTGAAGTCTCTATTCAGGTCTTTACTCCATCTTTTGAATAGGTCATTTTTTTCTTACTTCTTCATTTTTTGAGTAGTTTATATATTCTGGATGATAATGCTCTGTCAGACATATCACTGGTGACAATTTCCTCCAACTCTGTGGGTTTTCTCTTCACTTCATTGATTCTTTCTTTTGTTGTACAGAAGCTTCTGAGTTTGATGAGGTCCCACTTGTCAATTGTTGACCTTATTTCCTGCGTGGCTGCTGTTTGATTTAGAAAGTCTTTTCCTATGCCTATGTCTTATAGGTTGCTGCCAACATGTTCTTCTATCATCTTCAGAGTTTTCAGTTTCACATTCAAGTGTTTGATCCACTTGGAGTTGATTTTTGTACAGGGTGAGAGGTAGGGGATTAACTTTCTTCTACAAATGATGATCAATTTTTGTCAGCACCATTTGCTGAAGATACTATGTTTCTTGCATTGAGTTTTATTGGCCCCTTTGTTGAATAAGAGGTGGCCAAAATTGTATGAGCTCAAGTTTCGTTCTTCAATTTTGTTCCATTGGTCAACCAGTCTGTTTTTGTGCCAATACCAGGCTGTCATTACAACTATAGTCGTGTAATATAGTTTGAAGTTTGGTAAAGTGATCCCCCATGTATTGCAATTTTTTCTCAGGGTTGCTTTAGCTATTTGGGGTCTTTTGCTTTTCCATATGAATTTGAAGATTTTTTTTCCAAGTTGTAAAGAAACTCATGGGGATTTTAATTGGGATTGCTTTGAATCCATATATTAATATTTTGGGTGGAATGGACATTTTTACTATATTAATTTTTCCAATCCATGATGATGGGAAGTCTTTCCATCTTTTGATGTATACTTCAATCTCCTTCTTCAGGGGTTGAAAATTTTGTTGTAGATACCTTTGGTGTCTTTGTTTAGGTTTCTTCCCAGGCATTTTATTTTATTTTTTGAGGCTATTGTGGTTGGGAAGGTCTCCTTATATTCTTTCTCCAGTTGTGCGTTGTTGGTGTAAAGAAAGGCTACTGATTTTTCCAGGTTAATTTTGCATCCCTCCACTTTACAGAAACTCTTAATTATTTCTAGGAGTTTTCTAGTAGAGTTTTTATCATCCCTTAGGTACACTATCATATCTTCTGCAAAAAGGAATAGTTTGGCTTCCTCTTTTCCAATCAATACTCCTTTAATTTCCCTTTACCTCCTCATTGCCCTAGCAAGTATTTCAAGCACTATATTGAAGAGGGATTGTGAAAGGGGGTAGCCTTGCCATGTTCCTGCCTTTAAGGGGAATCCTTCTAATTTTTCTCCATTTAGGATGATGTTGGCAGTGGGTTTGTTTTATATATGGCTTTGATTGTGTTGAGGAATTTTCACTTCAGTCTAATTCCCTCTAGAACTTTAAACATGAAGGATGCTGAATTTTGTCAAAGGCTTTTATTACATCAATTGAGATGATTGTGTGCTTTTTGTCTTTCAGTCCGTTTATGTGTTTTATGATATTTATTGATTTACTTATGTTGAAACAATCCCTGTAACTCTGGTATAAATACAATTTGATCATGATGGATGATCTTTTTAATGTGGGTCTGTATGCGATTTGCAAGTATTTTGTTGAGAATTTCTGCATCTGTGTTCATTAATGAGATGTGTCTATAGTTTTCTTCTTTGGCTATGTCTTTGCCTGGTTTTTGTATTAGAGTGATGCTGGCTTCATAGAAAGAATTTGGGAGATATCCCTCTGTTTGTATCCTTCTGAACAGTTTGAGTAGTAATGGTTTTAAGACCTCTTTAAATGTTTCATAGAATTCTGTTGTGAAACCATCTGGGCCTCGGCTTTTATTAGTTGGAAGATTTTTTTTATTATATCTTCAATTTCCTCAAGTACTATGGGTCTGTTTAAGCTTTCATTCTCTTCTTGGTTAAGCTTTGTTGATTCCCAGGATTTCATTTATTCATCCATTTCTCTTAGGTTTTCAAAATTAGTGGAGTATAGGTTTTTGAAATATTCCCATATGATTGTCTGGATCTTTTCTTTGTCTCTTTTGATGTTTCCCTTATCATCACGAATACTATTTATTTGGAGTTGTTCTTTCTTTCTTTTGGTTAACTGGGGTAGAGGTCTGTCTATCTTCTTTATCCTTTCAAAGAACCAGGTTTTGGAATAAGTGATTCTTTGTTTTGTTTTCTTTGTTTCATTGATTTCTGCTATTTTTTCCTGTCTGTTGGGTTTAGGGTTAATTTGTTGTTGTCTCTCAAGTATTTTTAGCTGCAGTATTAGATTGCTTATTTTTTCCCTCTTTTTTATTTTTAGGCATTTAAGGCTATACATTTCCTTCTTAGGACTGCTGTTTAGTCGCCATGTGTTCTTGTAGATTGCTGGGCTTATTCTGGTGTTCATATTGAGCTTTATTGCACTGTGGTGTGATAGAATGCATGAAATAACTTCAGTCCTTTTGTATTTGTTGAGATTTATTTTATGTTCCAGTATGTGGCTGATTTTGGAGAATGTTCCTTAGGGGGCTAAGTAGAAAGTATATTCTCTGGTGTTTGAGTGGAATATTCTGTAGATGTCTGTGAGGTCCATTTGGTGTATTGTATTGTTCAGTTCTGATGTCTCTCTCTACTGAATTTTTTGTCCAGTTGATCTATCCAAGGGGCTCAGTGGGGTACTGAAGTCCTCCACTACTAGCGTGGTGGTATTAATCTGTGTCTTGAGGTCCTGCAGAAGTGTGTTATAAAGTTTGGTGTGCCTCAGTTTGGTGCCTCACTTTTGGTGCATTAAGGATTGTGGAATCTTCCTGGTTAATTGTTCCTTTGATAAGGATGTAATGGCCCTCTTTATCTCTTCTGGTTACTTTTACTTTGAAATCTATTTTCTCTGATATTAGAATAGCAACTCCTTCTTGTTTTTTGGTACCATTTTCTTGGAATATTTCTTCACTTTAACTTGGTGTCTGTCCTTGAGGGCAATATGGTTTTCTTGTAGACAGCATATAGTTGGGTTCTATTTCCTAATCCATTCTTGCAGTCTGTGTCTTTTGATTGGGGAATTCAGATCATTAATATTTAATGTTATTATTGAGAAATGTGTGTGGCTTCCTTTTACCTTATTTTTTGTTTGCATTCTTGGTCTAGGTTTGTATTCTGCTGTTATGCTTTTATTAATTTTTCTCTTTAGTTGCTTGGCGATAGTTACTCCTTTCCTCTATTATTTTAATTGCTTTGAGTATTTTCTGAAGTGTTGGTTTTTGACATGTTATTCTTTCATTTTTTATGTCATGAAGATTTTTCTTTCTCCTTCAAGTATAATAGTCATTTTTTCTGGGTATAGTCATCTGGGTTGTTATCTAAAGTTGGAAGTGTGATAATCTTAAAAAAGTGTGGGAAATATTATCAATGCCTTTTTAAAATTCTGTACCACTTCAACAAGGACCAAGCTTCCAATCTATGAACCATAGAGACAAGCTCTTATCCTAATGAAATTCATTGTTGTATTATGTGTTATATCTCAATTACAACTTAAATATTGTTTATAAAATCAATTCTGATACAGTACAAGTTCAGATATGTTCACTTAAATAACATATTAAATCAACACCATGAAACATATTTTAAAGGTCACCTTGTAGTTTTTTACTACAGGATTTTACTAATGAGCTATAATTAAAACTATAAATATGAGAAAATGATTTTCCTTGCAAATTACAAATTAGTGACAAATTACATGTTAGTTTTTTTTCAAATATTTTTTTGAGTTTCACTTTTTCACTTTTCTCAAACTTGACTCATTTTATAGAGACTTAATTTGGAGGGCCAACTGTAAACATAAGCTGCCTCATAGCTATTAAAATAAAATGAACCAACAAATATCAAAATATTTTGCCATTTTCTAAGCTATTCCATTTAACATCTAATAGAAATTTAATCAGTTATTTTTTATGTCTGTGGGTTAGTACTTGAGTTTTTTTTAAAATTATCTTTCTATGTATATGAATGTACTGTCTGCATATAGGTTTGTGCACCCATGTCATGGAATGCCGAGGAGGTCAGAAGAGGGTCTCATATTCCCCTGGAACTGGAATTAAAGTTAGTTCTCAGCTGCCATGTAGGTGCTGGGGATAGAACCTGGGTCCTCTGCAAGAGCAGTTGGCACTCTGAACTGCTGAGACATCTCTCCAGCCCCAGTACTTGAGATTTTTAAGGAAATGGGTGGAAGGAATGTTCCTGGTCTTGTGAGATCCATTGTCATATCAAATTTGCTGCCTCACAATCCTGGCTTTCAAGTATTCTTGCCATGAATTGCTTGGTACCCGAGGAAAAAGTAGCTCCAGCTATCAATTTTTTCCTGGATTTTCAGCTTGGATCTCAACCCAACATTTCTTTATTTTTAATTAAAGTATTGTATTTATTTTTATCTGAAAGCAACTGTGCTGTTATAATATGGATCTCTCTTTTTTTTAAATTTTTTTAATTTATTTTTTTATTTTTTTAAGGGATTCTACAATATAATGACACAGTTGTTTGCAGATAACATTGATGTTACTCAGTATGTCATACAATTAGGTAATTGGTGCATTTTGCAAGTATCTATGTCCAAATTTTGAACAACCCAAGGTTCCCATAGACCAGTTGGAGAAGCTTGTATGCACAGGCATGTTGATCAATCAGGAGTCCAGACTATATTCCTGTAGTCTCATGATTCACCCCTATCTCTCCACAGCCCTTACAATCTACCACGCCTCCTCTTCCGCAGTTTGTTCCCTGGGCTTTGGGAAAGGGGCACAAGTGGGTGAGAAGAAAACAGTCTAATTTCTTTGGAGTTGTCATTTTGGACTCCAGTCTGTTCAGGTTGTTTCCCTTCATGGGTTGACAGCTTTTCCAGTGATACCCTTTTTAGTCATACTAACAAAGCACAAGCTATTGGATGTACAGGCATTTAAGCAGTACCACTTATTATGTCAAGCTAAGCTGTGAGCATAGACACAGATGCTTGGATGGTATGCTAATCCGCAAACTGTGGTTTCTCTATAAAGGGTGACAAGTTCTTATTGTGGCTTATAACATCTCCTAACCACTAGAGGACATAAGCTTGTGGCATCCGCTGTGAGTTATTCCTCCAAGGAGAGAGCTAATAGCCAAATAGATTTGGGATATATATAGACACTTGGCTGCCACTGTTGCACAGTATCTCCAGGCTGTTGAGGTGTAGCTGATATTGACGGAGGAGTCTTGCTTGTCTCAGGGAGACCAATATTTTGCTGTATTGCTTTAGTGGCCTTTGGTAACGCTCTCTAGCATTTCAGAGGCCAGTTGTACGCTAGCAAGTGACGTCTCATAACATTTTTCATGCTCACACCAGGTCTTCGACAACAGGGACTTACTGCCTTTCTCCTTGCATATATCCCACTTATAGGCAAAAGGCCTTTATAATTTGGGGGGGGGGGTTTGAATCCCCTAGCCAACATCTCCTAGGCAGAATAATTCATTGCTGATGTCAGAGCTTTCCTGTAGTAATATATTTTGCTTAATTACACAACTTATAAACACTTTACTATTGAATTTGGCTCTAGATAGAGAAATATCCTTTCACAGTTCCTATGCCTATCAATCAGTTAATACGTTATGCCTGTTTTATAGGAAATTACCACTGTAACAATTGGCTCTAGTTTACAGTTAGGGAGTGGTTTCATTACCATCATGTTTTTCTTTTTCCTATAAAGGGGAGAGGTAGGAAGGTTTCTCAGTATCTGGAAGGTAAACTTCATTAGGGCCCATTATAAACAGTTAACCCCAATATTATTCAGAGAGATGCTCAGTGTCTGTGACTCAGGCAGTCTGAGGTTCCTCTTTCTTTAATGTTCAGATGGGTCAACCTCTCTGCTGGCATTTCCCAGTCCATCCTGCATAGCCATAAGTTGTATGTTTTCAGGCATTTAGATTGGTGATTTTTACCTGTGGGAACATAAAATTCTCCTCCCATTGTTAGTTTCAAGATCAGAAAAATTGAAAATTTATCAATAGGATTGGAACACAGAGTTTTCCATTTGTATCCCAGAAAGGATAGTACCCCACCTCCCACCTCCCTCTTTTTTTTTTTTTTTTTTTTTTTAGGTTTTTATGTTTTGACCTATAGATGCCTAAGTTGTATTACACATACCCATAAACAGGAGCCAAGGCATAAGCTTTCATTAAATTTACCCAAACTGTTTCTCATTGACTGTATGCTACTTATTTGGGAAGGAAATTTAAGCTTAGTTCCTTTAAATTGTCCTACAAGTAAAAGAAAGTGTTATAATGTGATGTTGTGTAATTCAGAAAAAATATATAGGCCATTTGTATACCTTAACCCAATACAAATTATAAATAAAACAAATAACATTTTATATTCCCAATTAGTTCAATTGTATTACCATTTCCACCAAAACCTACACCTAAATTTAACTAATCTAAACAATTCACTAAGCCTTAAAATATCCTATACTTGGTGGATAAAGCTTGGGCAGAGTTGAGTACCTGCTAAATAAATTTTACCCAATAAACACTTTGCTCTTTAACGCTATATGACTGGACTAAGACTTCTACTTATTTGGGAAGTAAAAATTTAAGCTTAATTCCTTTAAATTGTCCTACAAGTAAAAGAAAGTGTTACACTGTGATGTTGTGTATTTCAGAAAAATATAGAGACCAACCCAATACAAACTATAAATAAAACAACTAGCATTTTATATTCCCAGTTAGTTCAAATGTCAGTATCTAGCTCCTTTTTTTTTAGCACAAGAATCTTTCATATAAAACCAATTTGCAAGCAGTTGTGCCCCAGCCCACAGAGCCCAAGGCTCCCACCATCCAGCTGGAGGGGCTTGAATGTTCAATCAAGTTGATCAAATAAATGTTCAGACTATATTGTTGTAGTTTTACTGTTCACCCCTATCACAGCCCTTACACAGCCCCTACAATATACCACTCCCCCTCTTCCACAGATTGTTCCTTAGGCTTAGAGATGGGGCACAGGTGGACAAGAAGCACAACTGTCTACTTTGTCTGGAGATGTTGTTTTGGACTCTAATCAGTTCTGGCTGTTTCCTTTCGTGGGCTGACCGATTGCCCAGGGACAGGCTTTCAATCCTACTAATGAAGCATAAGCGATTAGATGTATATGTATTTAAACATTGCTAGTTACTATGGTAGGTTACTTTGGTATAGACACAGATGTTTGGATGGTGTGTTAATCCCTGGATTACTTTTTTTTTTATCAAACAACTGTTAGTCTAATTTCATTAGGGGTCATCTAGAAAGTATTTTCTTTCCATCTTTCTATATAAGATAATTCATACACACTTATGTGTCATTACTGAAATGAAATGTCCTCAATGAATGCCAGAACTCATGCAGCCCAAGAAATCAAAAATCCTCAGAACAGTATAGCAATGCTAAGACACTACAATAGTAACACAAAGTGGGGTGATGAAGCAGATATTTGGATATAATATTCAATAGGTATTTGGATATAATATTCAATAATGATATTAATGGAAGAAAACAGCATCAGCTACCATACTCACAGGGACAGTCTAGTGACCTCTGAGGAGCAAGGATTGGTGGCTTTCCATACACACATATGTTGACAGGAGTGGATAACAGAACTAAGACTTAGCCATTCTGATCATGGGGCAATTAGTTTCAATAGCTGCACCAGAAAATTCAGAAGGCTTAGGTAGCAGAATAGAGTGAACTAGAAATGCTGAGGACAGAGCATGCTCAAGATGACATTCATCACACAGGAGTGCAATGAGCAGGATGAGGATGACTACTGTTTCTTTATTTCCATTTAAAACCATTTTATAAATATTTATTTTTATGATTTATGTGTGTGTGTGTGTGTGTGTGTGTGTGTGTGTGTGTGTGTGTGTGTGCAGGTACCCATGGAGACAATAAGAGGATTTTCTCTTCTCTGGGGTTAGAGTTGTAGGTGTCTTTTAGGCACAGAACACTGGGTGCTTAGAACAAAACTCCAGTCCACTGTGCCATTTCTCCAGCCTCATGCCCCCAACAGAAACTTTAATCATGATTATAAATTTCTATCCTAGGGGCTGGAGAGATGGCTCAGTGGTTAAGAGCACTGACTGCTCTTGTAGAAGACCTGAGTTTGATTCCCACACCCACATGGTGGCTAAGAACCATCTTTAAGCCAGGCATGGTAGCACATGCCTTTAATCCTAGCACTCAAGAGGCAGGCGGATCTCTGTGAGTTCAAGGTCAGCCTGGTCTAGAGAGTGAGTTCCAGGCCAGCTGGGGCTACAGGGAGACACTGTCTAAAAAAAAGTTGCACAATTTTCTATCCTTATCCTAGAACCTTTTACTGGGTATCCCATGGATAAAATCATCAAGTTGGTGAGCCTGAAAGATTGTGTTCTATACCCCTGACATCACTGTGTACTTGGTATTTGGTGGGAGGTCAGGGACAGCACATTTTGATTTCACCACATAGGAAAGCAGATGCTTATGGATTCTGAATATCAGTACATAATTTTGTTATGTTGTGTATCATGCATGTTTTCAAAATTAAATCCCAATGGCAAAGTTAAATGACTATAATATCTCTTACCCGCTTTCTTTCTCTGTCTCTCTCACATACACTCACCAACACACAAGTGTGATCACTAAAATCTATAGTTTATTATCACAATCACACTATTGTACCTTGACACTATTATGTCTAGTTTCTGGAATATCCCACAGGTTCACAACTGGGATTCTAAGTAGGCAGCTTGTGATGCTGTATTGAAAGCTCTGGCTCTTGTTGTGCTATTTCGAAGGCTGTGGATCTTTAAGGAGGTGGCACTACACTGGCAGAAGTATGGAATTTGAGGGGATTTTGAAATCATAACCAGTCCTTTTTGAGGGCAGTCTTTGTTTCCTGAGTCAAAGTGTCTCCTCCACACTCCTGCCATCACATATTCTAGGGCATGATGGGATAAAATAACTCTGAAACTGTGAGTCCAAAGTCATTTTTGACTTTAGGTGCTTCTCCAGGTATAGTGCTCATTGTGATAAGAAAACATAATTCTAAGACTGATTACTGTCTTCTCTAATTTGCATGGGTCTTGCACATGATGTCAGCATTAGAATGCATGAAATCCAGTGTGGTCAGGCTATGGGAGCATGCCAGTGAGAAAGAGGGTATAAAGAGTGCTGAGACGGTGAGTGTGAAATGCACAGAACATCAGGGCTGGAGAGATGGCGCTGTTGTTAAGAGCACTGGCTGCTCCAGCAGAAGGCAGAAGACCTGTGTTCAATTCTCAGCACCCACATGCCAACTAACAACCACTGTGCAACACCATCTTCTGACTCTGTGGGCATTGCATGACCTGGGTGAACTTAAATACATTCAGACAATATACTCATACATATAAAAATAAATAATAAAAAATAAAATATTAAAAAAACAGAAATACACAAAAATTCAATAAAGTATATTGAAAAAGAAACTTACAAACACATATTTTTAAAGAAAATTAAATGAACATTTGTTATAGCTCCTATTATATTGTTTGGAACACTACTTCAGTGTTTTAAATACCAGTTGCTAATATCTTTTTGTGGCTTTTTTGTTTTGTTTTGTTTTTTTTTTGAGACAGAGTCTCCCTGTAGCCCCAGCTGTCCTGGAACTCACTCTGTAGACCAGGCTGGCCTTGAACTCACAAAGATCCGCCTGCCTCTGCCTCCCAAGTGCTAGGATTAAAGGGGTGCACCACCATGCCCATCATTTTTTTTCTAATATCTTTATATTAGAATAGAGTGTTATCTTATATTTTAATATACCACAGAATTATGTCAAAAAATAAAAGCTAAGTGTAACATATTCTTTTAATACATTTATTTTTCTCCAAAACTAATTATTTCTCAATTGGATATTCAATACTTGATGTATAGGCATTCTGATTCTTTCAAATTTAAATGTATACAGATAAAATATTTATAGAAAAAGAAATAAGATTTCTTTATTTTGAAACCCTTAAATTAGCAAAAATGGAAAAGAGCAATCATATTTGGAGAGGTGAATAGATAATGCGCTTAAGAATATTTTATTGAGCTTTTGTACATTTCATACAACAGTTCTCAATTAAATTTAGGCCCCACTCATGCCACCACGCTACCCCCACTGGACCACATGTGTTATGCCGTATGTGTTAAATCCCATCTGATCAAGCATTTGGCATTTTGATCTAAAAGTAATGGAATACTAGAATTCTAAATAACTAAAAGCTAGAATACTATGGGGACTGTTACAGCTTGGTATCAAGAGCTGTGATAAAACACTGACTGCTCTTGCAGAGGACACAGGTTCGATTCCCAGCACCCACATGGCAGCTGAGAACCGTCTTTGACTCCAGTTCCAGGGGAATCTGATACCCTCTTCTGACCTCCACGGCATTGCATGACACGGGTGCACAAATCTGCATGCAGACAGTACATTCATACACATACTAAATAAATAAATAAATAAATAAATAAATAAATAAATAAAAATTTAAAAAACACTGACCAAAAGCTACTTGGGGAGGAAAAGTATTTTTTTTTTCTCTTTCCAGCTGACTGTTCATCATGGACAGAAGCCAGGGTATGGGCTGAAGCCTACACCATGGACGAACAGGCCTTATTGACTTGCTCCTTGGGCCTGTGCCTGGTCTGCTTTCTTATATGCCTCAGGACCACCAGCCCATGGATGGCACCACCCACATTGAGCTCAGTCCTTCCATATCATTCAACAGTCAAGAAAATGTCTCAGAGTTTTGCCCACAGAGCTATTTGACAGAGGAAATTCTCCATCAGAGGTTTCCTCTTCCTAGGTATGTCAGGTAGACAACTGAAGCTCTGCAGCTCCGGGGCTGTGCTGGCTGATGAATAGGCAGAAGGACTGCTGTCTGACTACACAGATAAATAAACTTAAAAAGGGAGCTGGAGAGATGGCTCAGCAGTTAAGAACACCCACTGCTCTTGCAGAGGACCCGGGTTTGATTCCCAGCACCCACATGGCAGCTAAGGACAGTTTTACCTCCAGTTCCAGGGGAATTCGATGCCCTCTTCTGACCTCCATGGCATTGCACCAACCGACATGCAGGGAGTACACTCATACACATAAAAAAATAATAAAATTAAAAAATTAAAAAAATAAACTAAAAAATTAATCTATTTCTATTTTATTTACCATAGTAGTAACATTTATACATAAAATAAAAATATAATTATTTGATAATATTTTAAAGAAGAATAAAGGGAAAATTCCAGGTTAAAAATTCCTTTCCTCCAGAACAAATTTTTTAAGTATTACTTTTTCTAAGTGGGTCAATAAGGCATTTGTAAAATACTGGCTAGTCTTGTTGAATTTCTGTTGCATGAATGGTGAATGGAATTCAAAAGCATATGCTGTTGAATACTGAAATCTGTAAGCTAATACAAATGTTTTTGTCAGCAAAGTGAGACTTCTTGATGTAAGTTAGGGAGTGCTCAACAAGGACAGCAAACGATTCAGACACCTATCAATGCCATTTCAGTACAACTTGTGACACAACAGAGCTTGTTAACTGTATCTAAACACATACAGTTGCTGTTGGTATGCCTCTATGTACATTACCATATGTTTTCATAAGTGAAGAAAGAAGGAAATACTTGTCTGACACGGGTGCAACAACCTGCATGCAGTATACTCATACACATAAGAAATAATAAAATTAATATATATATATATATATTTTAAAAAATCTTCTGAAGTTAAAATTTAGATTATAATATTCCTGCTGATAATTTTGATATGCAGAAGTTTCACTAAAACTCTGGTTACACACTGTTTTGGTAAGATTGGTAATGTTTCTCTTTTTTATTTATTACTTTATGTGTATGAGTGTACTGTCTGCATGTAAGTAGGTGCACCCATGTGTACAATGCCGTGGAGGTCAGAAGAGGGTGTCATATTCCCCTGAACTGGAGTTAAAGATGGTTCTTACTGCCATGTGGGTGCTGGGAACCAAACCTGTGTCCTCTGCAAGAGCAGTTGGTGCTCTTAACTGCTGAGCCATCTCTCCAGCCCCGGTAATGTTTCTTTAAGACTTATTTTTTATTTTTTCGACTCCAACGTGGTAAAATAAAAGTTGTTGGATATGCAACTTTTCATAAATATGATTTATTGCTTAAATTTTTATATTCTTGATGTATTCCTGTTGTCAAACTCCCCAAAGAAATTGAGGAGAGTTTTCAGTTTTGTGTTATCTTTGAATGTAAATACACTCATCTATGGCAGAACAATCAAAGCTCATGAACTTCAGCATTTCTGAATAAAATCATAAGTTAATCAAATGGCTAATATTTTATGCTCATACACACAGTTTGGATCTGTCAAGGAGCTCAGTATCCATGGCAACTATCATAGCATAACAGTCTGTTTTTCTCAGACCACGTTTATTGTTTGTTTTGTTTTAGATTAAGAATTCCCTAGGCTTATTATTAATATTTTGTGCTAGCAAACTACTGAACCAGGAAAGTAATCTTGCTAGCAACTGTGTTTGAGATTAGCTTCTGAAAAATAAATTTACTAAAGACAAGAGTAAAAGTCAATTGCTTGCAATAAATATAATAATCAAATACTGGAATTTATAGAGTCATTAAAAAGGTCAAATTCAGAATCACCAACTGTGAATCTAATTGGAAAACAAGAGCGTTGATTTCCTTATAGTTTTCTCAGTGATCTGATATGTAAAACCATATATCAGACAGAATTACTAATTGGTGCTAACCCATTACAGCCATTTTATATAGTTACAAAAACAGCATGTTTGTACAGGATTATTGTTAATATATGCTATTTATTTATATAAGCCTTTGTTTATTTGAACTTAAAATTCCTACAAGAGGAAAATTTCATGATTGTAAAGTAAATCCTTTGAACACATAGAAAATTAATTTCAGGCTATTTTTTCTGTGTGTGTACAAAGTTAGATTTGTGATGGTGATGAGGCTTGGCTATGATACAAGAATATTCACTTATTGGAAGCCTAGTCCCCAGTGAGTGATATTAAAAGATGTTGGAACCTTCAAGAAGTGATGTGGCTTAATGGGAGACTGAAAGGTGGTTGTAGGTCCTGGTTTCAAAAGGGATTGAGGCTGATCTCTCAAAATATGCACGTCCTCATGAAAATGAACTGCTGCAAGAGTGGCCCCAATTCCCACTCTTGCTTCATATCCCATTAGTGTCATGAGATCTAGTCTGCACATGTTCCAACCACATAAGGGTATGTTCCATGAGATCCTCACCAGAGTCAGATATTTTGTTATAATGACAGAAAGAGGAGCAATCTGGATAGAATCCATGATTTAGTTATAGTATTGAAAACAGTTTTTCTATTTTATTACTTTTCTTTTCTTGAGAAACTGTTACCGTACTTGGCCTTGACTCTCTATGTAGACAAGGCCAACTTTGACCTCACAGAGATCACCTGACCTTTGCCTCCTGAGTGCTTGGATTAAAGGCATACACCAGCATGCCTGAAATTCCTCTTATTATTTTGAAGAATATTTGGGACATTTGAACAAAGAAGCTTCAGTGATTCCTCATAAATTAGTGGAGAACTGAAATAAATGCCATTTATGATCTTTGATAAATCACATAAAACACCATAGAGTAGTTGTTAAACGTAATTTATATCAGAAACACAGAAGGGCTTAGGAAAATAGATTGCTGTTTCTTATCCAACACTCAAAAAAAAAAAATCCTGCTTTAGTAGATTTGAGGGGAAGCCTAGAAGCCTACATTTCTAGTAGGTTCTCAGGGGAGCCCGGTGCTGCATTTAGGACTTCTCTTTGATAATCACTCTTTTAGATTATCCCTCCTCTGCCTTCTGTAATATTAAAATTAAATGCGCAGCTACTTTTCAATAATTCATCTCTATATTACTCTGGCCTTATTTCCTGAGGTAGCTTAATGTGTAATTATTAAAATTGTCTTCATAGTAGCCTAATATATCTCTCAGTAATTCCTTTCGTGCTAGTGCTCTGCTCCTGAAGTTTCTATTATTTCATTATCTATGGATTATTTTTAAATCTCTTAAGATTAGATCTTTAAAGTTCTCATTCCACATTTCACATTTAGTTGCCTGTTTGCATTTGTCATCCTACCAAGAACCAGTCCAGGATGGTCTATTGCCCACGAATCTAAATAATGTGAAGTAGATAACACAGCATCTTGCAATATAAACACCTTTACCTGCTGCTATTCCTTTGGAAAAAATGGCATTTATGATTTTGGTGTTTAAGATTTATAAGTAAATATGCTTTTGCTTTTTTTCAGTTTCCTTTACTATAAGTTTTCTCTGAATGCATTGAATTTAACATATAACATGGAAAAGTTCATTAGTTTAACATGTAATAGTATTTGAAAATCTAAAATTCAGTTACAATTTATTAGTTTAGACTGCCTCACACATATCATTCATACTAATTTACAGTGGATATTTTGCTTCCAATGTAACTAACAGATACTATACCATAAACTAGGACTGTACCTGTATTAGGCAGGTTCATGACCTCGCTGCTTAATCACACACACTACATGACACATAAATTTCTTCTCTCACTTTTAAGGGTATATGTATGTAAAGCAAAAGCTCTCAAGTCTTATAGGCACCATCAGGGTAGGGTACGGAAGCAATGGAACAAATTTGTTGTGGTTGATGTGACAAAACACTCTGACCAATATCGTCTTGTTGAGGAAAGGTTTATTTGGCTCACATCTCCCCTTTCACAGTTCATCATTTATGGAGCTCAAGGAAACTCAGGGAAGGAACGTGACAGCAGAAATTAAAGCATGGGCCATGGAGGAATGCTGCCTACTGGACTGCTCCCCCAGCCTATGCTCAGCCTGCATTCTTATACAACACACAACAACCTGCCGAGGGGTGGCATTGCCTGCAGTGGGCTGGGCTCTTCCACATCACTCAACAATCAAGAAAATACCCCACAGATATAGTTGCAGGCCAGTTCAATGGAGAAAATTCCCTTAACCCAGGTGCGTCCAGTTGACACTTAAAGTTATACATCACATCTTTACATGTAGTTTCTGTTTCTGTATGTAAAACAGATGTCCAGGTGTCCTATATTGGAGTCCAGAGTTGTGGTCAAACCAGGAGGAGATGAAAGAGGTACTCAGTTCAAGAGTGGTTACATTCTTGGGGCTGGAGAGATGGCCTAGTGGTTAAGACCGCCGACTGCTCTTGCAGAGGACCCGGGTTCGATCCCCAGCACCCACATGGGGGCTGAGAACCGTCTGTAACTCCAATTCCGGGAGAACTCCAATTCCAGGAGAATCCGACGCCTTCTTCTAACCTCCGCAGCATTTCACGACATGGGTGCACACACCTACACGCAGACAATACATTCATACACATAAATAAATAAAACAAAATAAAAGTTAAAAAAAAAAAAACAGTGGTTACATTCTTCCAGGGCCTGAAATGAAAAACGCACACATCTTTTCTGTCAGTCTAGCAAAAAGCAAGGCCTTTGCAGAAGCCTGTCTCATCATGTGTTCATTCTTTTGGGATTTTTAAAGAGAACTTTTGGTTAAAGATGGGGTCTTAGAAGATGAAGAGCAAAATCTAGGTGTATTCTCTGCTTATTAGCCCTTTGCTCCCCTGGGTCCTCTCTTGTGATGCCATCTACTGTGTGAAGGTGGCATCTGGGCTTCTTTGTGAAGCTTTGTGGTGATTAAGGCACTGTCAAAGTGAATGATTATACTCTGGGTACCTGTTCTTTCTGTGGGAATCAGGCTCTTTGTCTCTGACCTAGAAATTTCATTTCTTCTCCTAGCATTGGTGAAACCATGGCAGAGTAACTGCTCAGCTTGAAGTAAAGTTACACCCAAGGCTCTTTTGGCAGCTTAGGTGATGGTGGTGAGCTGGTGTCAAGGACACAGCTTCATGGAAAATAGAAGTTAAAAGCAATCAACTGTGTAATGAGGTTTGTAGGAAACCCATGGGGATAGTTTAGTAAGATGGGATTCTGAGTTCACCATACAATAACGGGAATCACTGTGTCGACTGTTAGGAATAATTTAGGAGAAAAATTATTGTTTGAGGCACCATTCCTGAGGATTAAGACTGCTGGCCAAAGAGTATTTCAGAGACTGCTTTCCCCTGGGTGGGATGACTTCCTGCTTCCTTTGATGACTAGTCCCAGGCTCATTGTTTGGTGGTGACTAGTAATCAGATGCCTTCTGAGTAGACAGGATATCTAATTTCTTTCAGGCATCAGTGCTAGAGATTCACATTCACGTGGAGCATGAGACGGGAGAAATTCATTACTGCAGCAGGCAGGAACAAGACTAATCAGGGTATTTGCTGGATTTAGTGTAGGATGACAGGAAGCACTTACTAGTAACTAATTATAAGGGAAGAACTGAAATGCTGTTCCACTTAATAGCTCAGTCCCTCCTATAGTCTGCTCTGCCAATGTGACAGAAAAGTTATAAGAATTTATATAAAATAGAATTCCTGTATACTTTATGGAGAACTCATCCTACTGTGAGGATTTTTCAAACACACACACACACACACACACACACACACAACTTCTGTGGTAATACTTAAGGAGTGTCTGCTTAAGTGAATCTCTCAGTCTTCCACTGGGATTATAATGTTGATGGCCATAATCCAAAGGGGAATTTTGGGAAACTGAGCTAGAGAAATCTCTACATACTCTGATTATCCTCATTCTGAAGCTGTCTGCAAGGCCTTATGTGAAAATTGGACAAAATTCCAAAGCTTATGCATCCTGGGGCAAAAGCCTTAGGTTAATATGGACTCCCAAGAAGTGGAGTTGCATCTGAATGATGAAGTGCTATTTGGTCAAAGACTTGAATCATGGTACCCATCTGGACATAGGACTGTGGCTTCTAAGTTCAGGGTTCCTCACTCAAGTCAGGTGGCAGCAGAGAGGACTTTACTGAGAACTTATGTCCCTGTGCTGAGCCACGGCACAGAAAACACTCTAACTACAGAACCTCTCTCCTACTTCCTTCCCATGACACCTCAGCTGCTCAGAAGAGAAAGATGACCTTGATGTGACTCAGGCTGTTCTCTGTCCAGTTCAAACAGGAAACCCTCACTTCTCTACAAGGGTGCTGGGAAACCTTAAGTATGGAAGACATAGCTACACTGATGCGAACTGGCATCTTTTGACACTGCTCAGGACTTGTAGAAATTGCCTGGAAGAACTGGAATAAGAAAAAGGTTATAGTGCAATGTTACTGACTGAGTTGTATTCTCCCCCAGTTTTATCCTGCAGTTGTACTCTCTGGTCAAGTTATTTTGCCTGAGATGATGTATTTAAAAAATTAATTAAGCGGAGGTCATTATGGTTAATTTTATTGGAATATTACTGGTATTCTTTTAAGAAGAGGAGTTTTAAACAGACAAAAAATGGCTATGTGAACATATAGGGATAAAAAAAAGCTACCTGCAAGCTAAAGAGAGATGATTTAAAAAAAAAAAAAAGACTGGGACACCTAGAGAAATATCACATCTCTGATTTTAAGTTATCCTACATGAAAAGAACATGGTACTAGAATAAAGACAAAACAGATTGATCAATGGAATAGAATTGACACAGATGTAGGTCCATGCATCTACAGCCATGTTTTTGATCAAGAAGCAATAATTACACATTAGAAGAAAAAAATGCATATTCAACAAATAGTGCTTGTCAAATTGGATAGCTACATTAGAAGAATGAAAGTAGAGGCTTGTCTCTCACCATGAAGAAAACTCAGTTCCAAATAGATGAAAGACCTGATACCTTAAATTTGATAGAGAAGAAAGTAGGAAATACAGTGAAACTTATCATCACAAGAAAAAAATTTCTGAACACAACCCTGTTAGCACAAACAATTGACACAAATGGGATCATATCAATTAAAAGGTTTATTTACAGCAAAAGACATCCTAAGTCGAATGAAGAGGAAGCCTACGAAATAGGAAAGTGTTCTCAGCAGCTATACTTCTGAAAGAGCATTAGAATCTGAATAGCTAAATGCTTACAAAAGTAAATATCTAAAAAGAAACCAATTACAAAACCAGATATGGAAAATTTTTTTAGAATTTTGTGTGAGTACTATATTTACAGAATTCTCATCTCTTCCTTTCCCCCTCCTACTCTTCCCGCATTCTATATCCTCCCTCTTAATGGTCTATTCTGGCCTCTTCTGTAATTATTATTGTTATAAGTATATATACATATATGTATTTTTATTTTTATTATTTATTATTTTTTTACACATATGTATTTTTATAAGCAACTTATTGAAACCTCAATACCAGGCATAGGAAATCTCAATTTGGGTTATCAGGAAAGCCAGTGTCCTGAAACAATATAGACTATTGTCATTGGCCTTAGTTACCACCTCACACTTGAAGGTAAAATCCTGTTGTTGAAGATACTGCATACTGTGGATACAGGACATGGAGGAATGAATTTGAACTGACCTGTCAACCTCTTCCTGACTCTGGCCCATTTATGACTTGGAGGTGCTATGTAAGCTGGCGAGGAAGAAAAACATTCATTATATGTACCCACATGAAAACCCCATACACCACAGCAATGACTGGCCCAAAAGGTATCTCCACTGATTAAATAGTGGCAGCTCTATCTTGGGGGTAGTCATCAACTTTCTTCTCATTGAACTGAAGGCCCATTCAATAGAAGGGAATTAATGATTTGTATTGTAAACCTAGTCAAATACCTTTGGTTGGACTGTCCTAGGCCTCAGAGGAAAACCTACTTCTGCAATATTTATAAACCAAAATAATTTCTAAATATATTCTACATACTTATTTTCAAACTAACAGATAAAGATAGAACGCACGCATCATCAAAGAAGCTTCATTTTGAATAAGATGGGGGTGATTACAACAATCTTTGACTGCTCAGAATGTAGAGAATAGAAGCTGGGCACAGTGACTCATGCTTTTAATCCCAGCACTCAGGAAATAGAAGCAGGATGATCTCTTCCAGATCAAGGCCAGCCCTGTGTACATATTGAGTTTCAAGTCAGATGAAGATGCAGGGAGTCCTTGTCTCAAAAAGAAAAAAATAAGTGGAGAATTAATAACCATGGTAACCCTAGCCCTAATACATCTACAATGCAAACCCTATATATAAAACTCAGGGAACATCACTGAAGAGGGAGTCAAAAGATTGTAAGGGCCAGAGGACCAGGACACCTGCTGTAGTCTTCCAGACATAACAGGGTTGTTATTCTCATAAAATCTCAGCTATATGGTGACCTAAACAAGACCTACATTATGAAAATACCAGTTGATGTGCCAATGAAAATTGGGGAAATTTCTTAAATTTGACAGATGAAGAGTTATAGGCATTTGATTGCTGTCAAGAGAGGGCTAATTAGATGTCTAGTCCATATGCATATACATACAAGGAACATTAAATGGATTCATTAGATTGTATATATATCCATACATACATATATGTATGTGTTTAATAATTTAAGATGTCAGGAAATTGAGAAGGAGTGTGTGGGAGAGAACATGGAGGAGAGGGAGAGAGACAGGGGGTGGAAATGAGGTAATGCAGTATTTATGTATGAAATTCCCACAAAATTAAAGTAAGATAAAATACAAAGGGCTAAAAATTACTTTTTAATGTCTTTAGCTATTGGAGAACTGCAAATCAAAAGTAATTTTTGGTATTATTTTACCTCAGTCAACATAGCTAAGAAAAAAAGATAAATACTGAGTTCATATTTAAATGAATGTTTGTTTTCCTAAAGAGACTAAAAAGTCTAAGGGGAACTTTAATTTCCTCAGCAATAAAGTCATTTCTACCTGTCGCACTCCCCTTGCTCAGTGTGACCATGCAATGAGGATTCCTTTGCAGATGGAGAGCAGTGGGGATCTCTGTGTCCATCTTAAAACTGACTGAATGTATTAATACACAAATAACTTTGAAGAACCATCATTGCTACTGCTCAGAAACTATGCTATACTGTTCAGCCCACCCAGTCTCCTCTGTCCTTTCCTCCAGCAGGGTTTGCATCTTTATCTTCCACATGCTATACATCAGAAAACAGCAATAGTCCCAACTCAACTATAACATAAAAGCAGGTTTCTGGATCAGAGGAAGTCAGATCTTGGGTTATGCCTTAATCACTACTAGCTAGAGTGGGATAATTTAGTGGGTCTTCATTATGTGATGATCCCATCACTTTACAGTGAAAGTCTGCTTTACAGAATGATAGAACTAGAGTCAATGATTGGCATGAATTTCCCCATCATTTTCTATAGCAATCAGTAGCTATATTATTTTTTTTAGCAGAGACTCTCGAGGTAGTAGCTCTTAAAGCTGATAGGAGAGGAGTCATAGAAAAAGGCTGATAAGAGGTTTAAGCTTAATCTGCAATTTACAAGTTCTTTCAAATTTCTTGTGTGACCTCAGTGCTTCACAGCAAGCAAAAAATGTAATCCTTTTCCCCAGCTCTTTGCAACTGCATTTTGACAGTGTCTGGCTGTGATAATCTTCTCACAGTGAGATCTCTGCACATTCATTGGATCTTTCTTAAACTTGACAAAGGGTTTGAGACATTTAAATGACAATTTTCTCAAGCTCTCATTTGAACATCAATATTCAGTTATCTTCTACACTTCTGCTTTGAGCCTTTTATTTGACTTGTATGTGAAAGCTTGAATAGCTTCTGTTATTGCCTTACAGTTCTTGTCTGAGCTTGACCAAAGTCTTCTGGGCAGCTGAGTGTCACCCACACCATCAAGGAATAATGTGCAGATTCAAACACTTATGCACCCAAAAATATTCACAGGCACTGATCCTTAAAATCTTTATTTGTCTAAAAGCATATGTTTTTGATTTAGTTTTTTTATTAGTACCTAGGGAGCAATTACTTTAAGTTTAGCACTGCTTTAAGTATTTGAATCCCACATTCATCTAAATCATTGAGATAAACTCTCTGAAGACTCAATTGCTAATCTGTAATATTCGATATTATACATAATGCTGAATACAAGAAAATAGGAAGAAATGACTGTACTGATCATCAACAACATTTCAATTAAGTTATTGTTCTTTTTACACAGTATAAATGTCTTATAAATATGCTTCAAAATAACCTAAGGAAGGTGCCATGAATCTATAGTTTAAAGTATTTTCCTAACTTTTCTTTGAGTAGTGGCTTACTTGGCTTGAACTGCCATAACCAGAAAACATAGTAGGGTGGCTAATCAAAGGAAATTTATTTCTCACTGTGCAATAGGTTGAAAGTTCAAGATGAAGGTACCAGGTGACTCAGGTGATTTGCTTCTTATGTAAAGACATTCTTCTTCCTAGTATGCAGACTGTTTCTTCACATAAAGAAAAGAGAGAGAGAAGAGGAGAGGGAGAATGTATTTTCTATGGTATCTTTTTAGGGGAATACTAAATCTTTAATAACCACATAACCTTCTTCTCAAAGGTATCACATCTAATTAACCATCATATAGTGGGGTATGCCTGTAGCATATGAAACCTGGGAGAAGGAGATTCACTTTATAGCCAGTGGTGATGAATAAATTCTCCTTTGATTGCTCTTAATGTTTTAATTATATTAATCAAAATCATGGTAACTTCTTACTGATCTAAGATTCACACATTTAGGAAGTATGGCCTCCTTAGCTAGAAATAGCATGTCCTTCCTGTGGAAATATTTTGAGCATATGTACAAATATTACATTTAGGTACTTTTGAAGCTATAGCATAATTTAAATAAAGAAACTGCAGACAGACAATCCATCGAAGACCCAACAGGTTATAAAAGGCTTAGTTCTACAAAGTGAGCAGTTAAGTGATATCTCAGCCTTTCCTTGTATTTGGAATAACTGCACTTGAAATTTCATGCTCATTATATACACATTCATTAAAAGTCTACTATGTAATGGGCTGGAGAGATGGCGTAGCAGTTAAGAGCGCCGACTGCTCTTGCAGAGGACCCGGGTTCGATCCCCAGCACTCACATGGTGGCTGAGAACCATCTGTAACTCCAATTCCAGGAGAACTCCAGTTCCAGGGGAATCCAACGCCCTCTTCTGACATCCGGGGCATTGCACGACATGGGTGCACAAACCTAAACGCAGACAATACATTCATACAAATAAATAAATAAATAAATAAATAAATAAATAAAATAAAATAAATGAAAAAAAGTCTACTATGTTCTTGGGGCTGGAGAGATGGCTTAGTGGTTAAGTACACTGACTGCTCTTGCAGAGAACTCGGGTTCGATTCCCAGCACCCACGTGGTGGCTAAGAACCGTGTTTAACTCCAGTTCCAGGGAAATCTAGAACCATCTTTAACTCCAGTTCCAGGGGAATCTGATACACTTTTCTTACCTCTGCAGCATTGCACGACACAGTGCACTACCTAAATGCAGACAGTACACTCATACGCATTAAAAAATAATAATAAATAAAATGTTTTAAAAGTCCAGTATGTTCCAAAAATATGTGTTTTTAATTGAAGAAAAATTCTTTCTTGGTTAGATCCATTCTTTTTGGTAAATTCCCAAGTGTTTTGTGCTGTGGTTTTGGGCTATTACTTCAGTTTATATGTGGTTCATCGTTCTAAGTACCTGGCCTTACAAGTGTCAAGTGTCATTTTCCTTTCTGTTAGTCACTCAGTCCCATTCTCATATACGAGGTTTTCTGCTATAAATTTTCAACCCCTCCCTCAAATCAGGGCCAAACCATCATTTACTATCTTTCTTGATCATCTTCTGTAACTCTAATTTCATTAACATTTACATTTCCTTTCCAACGTCTTCCAAACTTCTACCATGCCACTGCCATCATTAGTCTGCTGAAACTTATGTTTTACCATATTAAAAGTAACTGGACATGCTTTCCAAACCCCATCCTGTTTGCACCCATGCTCCTGGGCAAACCCACTTTCTGAGTATGTTCTACCTCTTCACAGTACCGGTGTATTAGGACAAATAATGGTTCTTCCCAAATGTCTGCCTCCCAATCCATGGAACTTATGAATAGTTTACATGGTAAAGTAAAATTAAGATTTCAAGTAGAATAGATATTGCTAGTCAGTAAACCATAAAATAGGGAAAACATTCAGGGCAGAGTAATGTTATTATGGGATGTTAAATATTAAAATGTTAAAACAATGAAATGAGGAAGCTAGGCATCATGGCATATGCCTCAGTACTAGAAATCTAGAGGTAGAGGCAAGTGGACCAGAAGCTCATGGCCAGGCTCAGCTATGTATCTAGTGAGTTCAAAGCCACTCAGTGGTATATGAAGCCTTTATCTCAAATACCAAGAAGGAGGAGATGAAGAAGAGGAAGGAGAAGGAGGAGGAGGAGGAAGAGGAGGAGGAGGAGGAGGGTAGGGGGAGGACAAGAGAGAATAAAGTGGTAATTTCAACAGAATGCAGAA
This sequence comes from Rhizomys pruinosus, assembly GCA_009823505.1. Classification (NCBI taxonomy): domain Eukaryota; kingdom Metazoa; phylum Chordata; class Mammalia; order Rodentia; family Spalacidae; genus Rhizomys; species Rhizomys pruinosus. Next base: position 40,227 of record VZQC01003844.1, read on the forward strand.
ACAGAGAGGGCATCTTGAGAATTAAGCGAGCTGCTGCCTGGTTTGCAGAAGGGTAAAGACAAGGAATCTACAAGCCAGGAAAATATGAGGAAACAGATTCTTACCAGAGCTCCAGATAGAACAATCTTGAGTTACATTTTAATTTGAGTACTCTGAGACCCCCCCCCCTTGTACTTTCAGTCTCCAGAAATATGGAACAACATATCAGTGCCATTTTCCATCACTAGGGGATTTGCTATTTGTTACAACAAGAATGGGAATTTAACAAATTCCATAACCAGATACAGTAAGAAGAAAACAAAGATCCATTTCAATGGGCTTTGCATTCAGCATGCGCCCACTAACCCCAACTAGAAGCTTACTGCATATTGGTTTTGGCCACTTTCTCTCCCATAAGCCTAGTAGTTCATTTCATGCATACTATTAATATATCTAGAATTTTATGCCTTCATCTCTCATTTTGGATTTTCATTGATGCTTAATTAAAATAGAGAGTAGAAGTAATATAATATATGTATACTTATATACATATACAATATACAATATACTTCCTCCCTATGGCTCTCATAGTGATGTCTATAACTCTGTTCTCTCCAATAACATAGTTAAATCACATTTGCTCCTGGCTAAAGGCAGTTCTTCCACTTCTGCAAAAGATCAATACTTGTAGAATTCCAATAGGAATACTAATTACTCAGATGCAGTGGTGGATAGCTTTAGTGTCAACTTGACGTACCTGGGTTAAGGGAACCTCAGTTGGGAAATTCCCTCCATTGGACAGGCCTGTGTCCGTGTCTGGTGTCTGTATGGTGTTTTCTTGATTGTTGAGTGATGTGGAAAGAACTAGCCAATTGTGGGCGGTGCCACTCCTGGGCAGGTGGTCCTGTGTTGTATAGGAAAGCAGTTGGAGCATGGGCCAGAGGAGCAAGACAGTAAGAAGCATTACTCCATGGCCTGCACTTCAGCTCCTGCCTCAAGGTTCCTGCCCAGGGTTCCTACGATGGGTTCCCTAAGTGATGAACTATGACCTGGAAGATGTAAGACAAATACCCTCCACCCCAATTTGGTATTAGACTGTTTTGAAGGCAAACTAAACAGATGTTGCCATGTTATTATACTTATTTCTGTTGTTTTACCCATGTACATTTTAATTTTATCTGTATTAAGATAGTTTTCTTGACTGTTAGAAGCATAAGTGGTTTCATTTTCCTTCCTATAATGTTTATTCCATTCTTTGGTTTCTATTATTGAAAATAATTAACCACTTCCCACACTACATTCCCTGCCCCGTCCTCCCATCCCCCACCCTATTTAAACTATCCTGCTCGATTATTCCCTTCCACCCTTTATAACATTGCAATATATCTCCCTTCTCATGGAGCCTCACCTCATAGACCACAGTTATCTGTTTATTAGTTTTTGAACTTTCCAGATTTTGAAATTGGAACATGCATATCTAAGCTTTCAAACCTAGCAAACAGCTATGAGGGAGAACATGGGACACCGAGTTTTATGAGGGCCTGGGTTACCTTACTCAGGATAGTTGTTTTCAGTTCCATTCATTTACCTTCAAGCTTTTTAATTTCATTTCTTTAAGAACTGAATAATATTATATTCTCCATACCTTCATTATTCATTCATCAATTGATGTATCTTTAGATTTTTTCCACGTTCTGGGTATTCCGTAAAGGTCAAAAAATGAACATGGATGAACAGTTATTTCTAGGCTATGGTAGAGACTTTTTTGGTATATGCCTGAGTGGTAGGGCTGAATCAAATGGTAGATTGATTTCTAACTTTTACAAGAATCTCCACACTGATATCCATAGTGACCACAAAAATTTGCATGGCTACCAGCAGTAGAAAAGTGTTTCCCTTTCTCCACATTTTACTATTTGTCATTGTTTTGTTGTTTTGTATCGTAGCCACCGTGAGTAGGGTTAGATTAATCTCAAAGGGATTTTAATTTGCATTTCCCTGATTACTAAAGAGATTGAACATTCTAAAAAGTTCTTCTCAGCTGCTTGTGTTTCATCTTTAGAGAACTCCTGTTAATCTCCCTGCCTCAAATTTTAATTGGAATTGGGTCTTTAGTTTCATTTTTTTTTTNTAGGGGTGGGGTGGGGGGAAGGGAAGGGGATATATGCCTGAACTGAATTGGAAAATGATGTATGAAATACACAAAGCATCAATAAAAAATTATTTATTTAAAAAATAAAATATATATTAAAAATAGTTTTCTTAAAACAGGGGGATATTGCACTTACTAGCTACCCTTGGCTTGGAAAGTAAAATCCCAGTGCCAGGAATGGACTCCCTCTTTTGAAGGTGTTGACCGTCCTATAGATCCTCAAACAATACTAGTCATTGGCCCTGCTCTTGTCTACCCACCAGAATGTCACAAAAGACCACTTTTCTGAAGACACTACAAAAGTAGACTGTAGAACAAATAAGAAAAAATCAAGTGCTTTCTTAAGTCTCACCTGTAATGCTCAGGTTTCATAGTGTTGGATGTTGCTATGCAAGCTACCTGAAAAGTAAATTTATCATTAATATTACCCAACTGTCAATTCTAAAAGATACAACACCTGATTTGGAATATTTGCCTATTGCTGCAAAAGTGGCATGGATATTATAAGGGGAGGTAATGACTTTCTAATTGGACTTAATTTCTCTTTCATAGGATGGAACAAATACCTGAGATTGATTCAGGCCTAGGAGTCTGGGGATAGACAGCCCACAAGGCCTGGAAGCAAGTCTAATACAACTAATCTTCTAAATGAATATACTATTATACTGATTTAAAATATTTTATTTATTATTTTTATTTTTTGTGTATAGTGTATTTTCTGTCTGTAGCAAGGTGCACCTGTGTCTTCCTTCTGCCTGTGGAGGTCAGAAGATTCTCACATCCCCTGGAACTGGAGTTTTTGATGGTTATTGGCTGCTTTGTGGGTGCTAGGAACTGAAACGTGGTCCTTTGTAAGAACAGCCAATGCTCTTAACCTCTGAGTTACCGCTCCAGCTCCTATTACACTAATTTCTTAATATTTATTGCCATATTCATAGCTTAATGCATCTCTTAACTCTGAGCACAGAAAATACTTTATACAGCAGTTACTGATTAACACAGAGAAACTCAACTGCCCAACGTGAAGAGAATAAGGGACTGCAAACTCCCTATCTATGAACATAACATGTTTATCAAACTTCTTCCTCCCAGGGCTCAGGAATCACTATGGAAGAGGGATCAGGAAGACTTTAAGAGCCAGAGGATGTGGATAACCACAAGGAAATAGAGCTTTCCAGAGATCTGTTCAGTTACTCATATGAACTCCCACAATGCTTACAGCATAGACAAGTCCTTTGTATTCTCAAGCCAGAAAAAAACCCCAACATAGACTTGGGAAAGTGGATAAGAAACCTCAGGACTATTTGAGGAACTACTGGCAACTGACAACCACTGGGAAGGTGATACTTAGGCTCACTTAATGTCAAGATTCTTTTTTATTTATTTATTTTTAAAATTTTATTTATTTTTGTATGTGTATGAATGTACTGTCTGCGTGTGGGTTTGTGCACCCGTGTCGTGCAATGCCGCGGAGGTCAGAAGAGGGTGTCAGAATTCCCCTGGAACTGGAGTTACAGACGGTTCTCAGCCGCCATGTGGGTGCTGGGGATCAAACCTGGGTTCTCTGCAAGAGCAGTTGGCGCTCTTAACCTCTAGGCCATCTCTCCAGCCCCTAATTCAAGATTCTTATTAAGTTGACCAGGCTCCAGTGGATGAACTCACACCAAGCATTTGGGGCAACAAATTTGACTCAATATACCTTTATATATCAGAGTACAGAGATTTAGTGGGACTTTAGAAAGGGGGGTTGCTTATATGAAAGGGGGGTTTAAATAGGATCAAAATACTTTTTTGAAATTGTCAAAAAAATTAAAAACAATCATGTATATATTTTTTTTTCAAAGTCCCTGGTTATAACTTTTCTGGAAAATTGCTGATGGTTTCTAAAGATCATTATTTTCTAAGTCAAAGAGCTCATATAGTTAACTCTTCCATCTCAGTAATTAAAACACTGTTTGGTTCAGTTACTATCTCAAGTGTAATCCATTAGTAGGCTATAGCCATTCAGTACACGTAGTTTAACTTCCCCACTGTGACCTCCTTATAAATTCAGATTCCCTGTCTTAAGAAACTGCCTTGGGAGCTTCAGTGTTCTCAGTTTGGCATGTGAAAAGAATGACAAAACAGCAGCATTCTTTTACAAAGTAAAGAGATGTAAATTTCAGAGAACTTTTTACCACAGTGATTTTGTTTTGTTTGTTTATGTGTTTCTTTTTTGTTGTTTTTGTTGGTGGTGGTGGTCCTGCCTGGAAGAAGTTAGCAAAATTCTCTAATAGAAGCTTTGACTGCCTGCAATAAGTCCTTGGACTAGTAGTCTTCCACATTGGTTTAGTAAGTGCAGAATCACATGTTGCAAATATCTTTTTCCTTGAAATATCTTGGTAAAAACCGAGTGATATGGTCAGACTATCACTGTGACAGCTACTTCCTAGTATATTAAAGTCTGAACATTTTTAATGTCTTGGGTGTCATGGCACCTGTTCCAGCTCCAGCCTGGCTTCCTCTGGATTATTGTGTTAGACACTGTGCTGCTTTGATTTTCTTCATTTCCTCTTGAGTATCTTTGGAACAGAGCAGAGCACCCTGTAAAAACAGATGAGTCAGATCATGTGGTTGATTTGCTCAACACTTTTTAATGACTTCTGGCTTTACACCTCACACAAGCTGCTCTTCCTGACTTACAAGGCCCCATTTCCTTAGAACATACTATATTTACTTCATGGAAACTGCCCCAGGCATACAAGTCTTCTTTTAGCTATTATTCACAATGATGTGTCTCCACTTGAAGGCCTTGGTCTCTGAAGTTTCTAGTAGATAGTCCATTCCTCCTTCACGATTTGAGTCAAACATCCCCTTATCAGTAATGCATATCTTTGATCTTTTTTAAATATAATATTTTATAGATGTTTTGTGTATTTCATACATCATTTTTCAGTTCAATTTAGAGATATTCTCCTTTCCCTGACCCCACTCCACCCCAGTTCATGCGTTCTACCATACATGTCCTGCATTTTTTTGATTTTTAAAGTTTTTCTCTTCAGAAGTTTATTGTTTTGGTGGGAATTTAACTGTATCAATCAGTTCTTTGACCCAGTCCTTATGTTGTTGTTCCCTCCCATTCGTATTGCTCCAAAATATGCCTATATAAACATCACATATGTACAGGAATTATGTCCTCCGAGAATAAACTGTATGTTAATTCTGAAATACGTTTAATTTCCCTTTAATTTTATATTGCTCTAAAATATGAATACTTACCTTCCACCCATATATGGTAATTATAAACTCTGAAAATAAGGGGTAAGTTAATTCTAGGGCCCATTAAGTGATTCATATTGTAACAGTAGATTTGCTTTCAGATAAAAAGAAATATAACAATAAAGTTTCTCAGCTTGCCTTTCTACTGGGGGATTTGGTGCTAGCATCCACAAATGAGAGAAACCATTCTTCTTTTGTTTTTTTTGGGAAAGTGTTACTTTGTTTAGCACAATGGCTTCCAGTTCCATCCATTTACCTGAAAAGTTCATGATCTCATCTTTCTTTGCCATTGCATAGAACTCCGTTGTGTAGAAGTACCACATTTTTGTTATCCACTCATCAGTTGACGGCCATTCTGGTTGGTTCCAGCTCTTCACTACTGTGAAGAGAGCTGCAATAAGCATACAAGTGCATGTATCTTTGTAGTAGGATGAGTCTTGTGGATATATACCCAGGAATGGTTTGGCTGGATCAGGTGGTAGGCTCATCTTGAGTCTTTTCTTTTCTTTTTTTTTTAATTTTATTTATATTTTTATGTGTATGAATATACTGTCTGCATGTAGATTTGTGCATTCGTGTCATGCAATGCCGAGGTCGTCAGAAGAGGGTGTCGGATTCCCCTGGAACCACAGTTAAAGAAGGTACTCAGCTGCCATGTGGATGCTGGGGATCGAACCCAGGTCCTCTGCAAGAGCAGTCAGTGCTCTTAACCGCCAGGCCATCTCTCCAGCCCCTCATCTTGAGTCTTTTAAGGGTTCTCTACACTGCTTTCCACAGTGTACAAGTTTACATTCCCACCAGCAGTGGATGAGTGTTCCCCTTTGCCCACAACCCCTCCAGCATTTGATGTCATTTGTTTTCTTGATCATAGCCAGACTTATTGGAGTGAGATGATATGTTAGAGAGGTTTTAATTTGCATTTCCTTAATTATTCACGATGTTGAACACTTTTTCAGATGTTTCTCAGCCATTTTTACTTCTTCACTGGTGAATTATCTGTTCATCTATTTTCTCTATCTTTTGAGTCATTTGTGCCTATGTATTTTTGGTTGCTGCCAATGTATTTTTTCTATCATCTCCAGAAGTTCGAGTTTCACATTGAGGTCTTTGATACACTTGGAGTTCATTTTTGTACAGGATGAGAGGTAGGGGTTTAATTTTATTCTACCACAAATAGTGATACAGTTTTGCCAGCATCATTTGCTGAGGATGCTATCTTTCCTCCATTGTTTCTTTTTGGCCCCTTTGTCAAATGTGAGGTGGCTGAAATTGTATGAGCTCAAGATTGGATCTTCAGTTTTGTTCCCTTGGTCAATAGGTCTGTTTTTGTGCCAGTACCAGGTTGGTTTTATGACTATGGTCCTGTAGTATAGTTTGAAGTCTGGTTTGGTCATGCCTCCTGTATTGTACTTTTCACTCAGGATCTTTTGTTTTTCCATATGAATTTAAGGATTTTTTTCCAAGTCTGTGAAGAAACTCTTGGAGATTTTAATTGGATTGCATTGAATCTGTATATTAATTTGGGTAGGATGGGCATTTTTACTATAATAATATTTCCAATCCATGAGCATGGCAGGTCTTTCCATCTTCTGATGTCTTCTTTAATCTCCTTCTTTAGGGGTTGAATATTTTTGTTGTACAGATCTTTGGTGTTTTTGGTTAAGTTTGTTCCTAGGTATTTTATTTTTTGTGGCTATTGTGAGTAGGATGGTCACCTTGTATTGCGTCTCCAGTTTCTTGTAGCTGGTGAAAAGAAAGGCTACTGATTTTTCTAGGTTAATTTTGTATCCTGCCACTGTACTGAAACTCTTAAAAGTTTCTAGGAGTTTTCTGTAGAGGTTTTAGCATCCCTTATGTAAACTATCATATCGTCTGCAAAGAGGGATAGTTTTACTTCTTTTCCAACTAGTACTCCTTTAATTTCCCTTTTTTGGCTTTGCACAATATTGAGGAGGAGTGGTGATAGGGAACAGCATTGTCCTGTTCCTACCTTTAAGAAGAATGCTTCTACCTGTCAGGGTGCGAATTCTGCAAAGACCCAGAGTCCATTTGAAATGCACAGGGATTCAGCAGAGGCCTTCAAGGTGGGCATCAAAAAATCAGTTCTACCAGCCTGCCTTTGGTTATGGAACAACAGGGCATCACAGAATACTCATGAATCTTCTGCCCTTTCGAAAAGATGGAGACTTCTGCTTAACACCCATGCCCCACTACTTACCTGAGGTCTTACCTCCTCTCTTTAAGTCCCCCAGAAGCCATTCAGTGCTGGCTCTTTTTCCTTTGAGCTTAGCCCTAGCTGCCCTGAAGTAAACTTTATCCCGGAGTGCCTAAAACCTTGTCCCTCTGTCTGTCTGGGGAGCACACCATAACCTAACAGTCTGGTGCCGTGACTCATCACTGTTTGGCCCTCTCCCTACTCTCGGGGTAGCCAGTAAGGCCTTCCACCAGACTGGTTGCCAGGTGCAGGCTAGACATCACCCACCATTGATTTGACCAAAAGAACCATTTCTACTCCTCCTTCTCCCATCTTACTCTGTCCTTGTGTGACTGCAAATGGAGTTAGTGGCTCTGACAGGCTATGGAATCTGATTCGGCCCTAGTCCACAGTTCCACTAAGGCCACTTCATCTCAGAGGCACTCACCACATGGTGACTGAGCACAAGGCTGATATGTGTGGTCCAATTGGAAGATCCAGGTGGCTGGCCAGGCATCTGAATAAGGGGAGGTACCACCAACCACCCCTCTCTTACTGTGTAATCCTGTGTATGTCCTGCCTTTTCTGCCTCAACGTTCCCTCTACTTTCTTCTCCAAACTTTAATCTACTGTTTTCTGCCTCTGTCTTTCCTCTGCTCTCCTCCTTCACCTTTTAGCCTCCCATTTTTTTCCATTTTCTATTTTTGCCTCTCCTGAGAACCAGCTTTAAGGCTTGAGGACCTTGTTTCATTGCCCCCCCTCAAGTTCCCCGCTGGTCATCTGGGTCTGTGGACTCTGACTAGACTCCTTACAATAGGATGGACACACTCTAATCTTCAGAAGGTGCCTCCAAGGCCTTACTTCCTACTGATCTTTTTTCTCTCTCTCCTTTCTCTCTAGCCCTCTTTCTCTCTTCCTTACCCTCTCTTGACCTCTAATATGGGAACCTAACACTTGAAAGGGGGATCCCAGGGTCTCACCCCCCTGGAGTGTCTCCTGTCTTCTAGATTCTTTGAATGAACTCTAAGGAAATTAATCCTAAATTCCTTAAGAGACTCTGCTCTACTATCTGGCTAGGATATCAATTAGATAATGATATTATCTGGCCTAGATGGGTACCCTAGATCTAGAATTCTCACAGATTTGAGGGACCTTTGCCAGTGCTCTGGTAATGGCCAGAATGTCTGTATGTACAAGCATTCTTTGCCCTTCGCTCCCTTCTCTCTATTCCTTCTGCCACTGTCATCAGGTTCTCCTTGCCAAATCTGCAAAACCCAGGTTTGGGTCACCTAAATCGCAGAACATTGATGAAGCCTTCTTTTCCCCTCCCTATACTCTAGACCAGAACTTTAAATCTGCTTTTGATCTCAGCATGGCAGACCTGGCTCCCCCACTGAGCCCTATGCCTCCTCTGGCTGCTGTGGCTCCAGCCACCACAGCCTCATCCACCTTTTCTCCTCTGCCTGCCCCCTCTCCCTGCTGCTGCTCCAGCCGCCATTTTTCCTCTACCTGCCCTTCTGGCTGCTTTTCCTCTGTCCCTCCCATTGCCACAGCCTCCTCTCTTCCAGACCCTTTCCTCTCCCTTTCACTTGTCCCCAGCTCCCAAACCCCATCCTCTCAAACCCCTGCGCCCTCCCCCAACTCCCACCACACCTGATCCCATGCTAATCCAGGTGGACTCTTTTCTCTCTGACATGTATCAGGGGCATGTGGCTTAGTCAGAATTCAGGACGCCTTTTCCTTGAGTGACTTATCACAGATTAAAAAGCTGTTGGGCTCCTTTGCCACAGACCCTGCCAGGTTTATCAAAGAATTTCATATGCTCACCCAGAGCTATGATCTTTCCTGGCATGATCTGTTTGTGGTCTTTTCCAAGTCCCTTGACTCGTGCACCCACTGATGCCTGGGTGCCAACTCAGGATATGAGGACTATTACAAGTTTCTCTGCTTTATACAGAACAGGATCGTGCTGACAGTAGAGATCCTGGGGTATGGGAGGGCTGTCGGTCTTGGTCGTAGCACTGGTCAGGGCTTACATGGGGCATACAACCTAAACTGCATTTTTCTGCAACAGGAAGGAAAAAATGTAACTTTAAAAATTACCAACACCTCCTCCTGGCCCAGGGACTGTGCGGCAGCTGCAGGCATCTTTTATGAAGCCTGTTTCTTCTATTTAGCCAGGGGTAGGATAAAGATGAAAAAGATCATCCAAAGTTCTCATGCCCTAAAGGCTTTAGTGTCTCTCAATAACATTAGACACCAGACTATCCAAAGTCTACAACACCTAAACTTTTCACTTTGATTCTTATGGGATGAAGTGTTCTCCCTTTCTACTTCAGTGTTAAAAATTTTTTCCACTATTAACACGTCTGAATGCTTCCCCTGTGCACCTCTACAAAAGTCATTACTCCTTCCTCTCCCAATGTACAATATTTCCAACCAAACCACCTCTGAGTTTTCCCCAACTCCTCTTCTAGGCATTTCTTTGCCACCCCAGCCTCCCTACCTCAAATGAACTGAGTGCTGGGCAGCTCAGATCTCAAACTGCCCAGGTTCCTTCTACAGGAATGTGACTGTCCCAGGCCTGACATTCCTCTGCTCCTCTTGAGTATACACCTGTATTTCTGCTTATTCCGGTGGTACTAGTGCCTGGTCTAACTCTTTACACTTCATGGGAGAACCAGGCACACCTGGGAGCACAGGAGACTTGGGCCATGGCCTTAACTTTCCACTATCCCAGGACCAATTGGGTAGCCATGCTGACAGTTTTAGACTAGGCATCAGCCTAGTCTCCATGATTGCTGCCACCGGGATAGCTCTGGGCAGTTTGGGACATGCAATTGTCACAGCCCAGCGATTTCCCCCAAGAATTCCAGCAACTGAACACACAGCTTGTAACCCCTGTGGAAGCTACTACACAATCCATTCAGATCCTACAACAGCACCTTTCCTCTTTAGCAGAGGTTACCCTTTATAAATGATGGGTTTTGGATTTGCTTACAGCTGAGAAACCAGGAACATTCCTTTCTCTAGGAGAAGAGTGTTGCTATTATGTCAATAAATCAGGAAAGTTAGAACAAAATATCCACCTTATGCAGAAGGAATGCATAACCTGTCACAGAGGACCCCCCCATGGAGAAGGCCTCTCTAATTGGGGTCCCTGGGCAGTGATCCTTCCTTGGCTAATGACTTTACTAGGCCCATTCACAGCACTACTAGTTTTGTGCATGGTGGCTTCATGCGTTTTACGATATTTCCAAAACCAAATCCAACACCTCACCCATACAAGATTTAACCATCTTCTCTCAGCTGCAGAAGGAAAAATTGCTTATCAGCAGCTGACAACTGCTGACCTGGACCCGGCACTGGACATTCAAAGCGACTAAGATGGAGAATCGCATCCTGTCTTTCCAGTCTAAATCCTTCAACTCCACACCACATCTATGTTCAGCTCTGAAGCAGTTACAGAAGATAGACCTTGGTCTCTTTTCCTATAAAGAACCAAAAAGGCCAAGTGTGGTGGCACACACCTTTAATCCTAGCACTTGGCAGGCAAAGGCAGGCAGATTTCTGTGAGTTCAAGTCCAGCCTGGTCTAAATAGAGAGCTCCAGAGCTCCAGGCCAGCTAGGACTAAAGGGAGACCCTGTCTCAAAAAAGACCAACAAAACAAAACAAAACAAAACAAACAAAAGAAAACCAAAAAGGCTGGAATGTCAGGGTGTGGATTCCAGAAAGACCTGGAGTCCATTTGATGTGCAGAGGTAAGCACTCAGCAGAGGCATTTAAGGTGGGCACCAAGAAACCAGCTCTACCAGTCTGCCTTTGGTTATTGAACAGTGAGCCATCACAGAATACTCAAGAAGTTTCTGCCCTTTTGAAAAGATGGAGACTTCTGCTTAATACCTTTCCCCGACCCCTACCTGAAGTCTTACCTCCTCTCTTAAATTCACTGGCCAGACACCATTCAGTGCTGGCTCTGTTTTTCCTCTGAGCTTAGTCCTGGCTACACTGTAGTAAACTTTATCCTGGAGTGCCTAAAACATTTTAGTTTTTAGAGTAGTCTCTTTATTTGTCTGGGGGAGCGCTGCATAACCTAACACTAACTTTTCTACATTTAGGATGTTGTTGGCAGTGGGTTTGTTGTATATGGCTTTGGTTACATTGAAGATTGTTCCATCTAGTCCAATTCCCTCTAGGACTTTAAGCATGAAGCGATGCTGGATTTTGTCATATGTTTTCTGCATCAATTGAGATTATCATGTGTTTTTTGTCTTTCAGTGCATTTATGTGTTTTATGATATTTATTGATTTATGTATGTTGAACTATTCCTGCAACACTGGTATGAATGCAATTTGGTCATGATGGAACTATATGTGGATTGAAAGTATTTTGTTAAGAATTTTTGCATCTGTGTTCATTAATGAGATGGGTCTATATTTTACTTTTTTGGTTGTATCTTTGTCTGGTTTTGGTATTAGAGTGTTGCTGGCTTCATAGAAGGGATTTGGGAGATTTTGGTCTGTTTATATCCTTCTGAACAGTTTTAGTAATAATGGTTGTAAGTCCTCTTTAAATGCTTTATAGAATTCTTCTGTGAACCTATCTGGGCCTGGACTTTTTTTAGTTGGGATGTTTACTAGTACATTTTCAATTTCCTCATATATTATGGGTCTCTTTAAGTTGTCAATCTCTTCTTGGTTAAACTTTGATGAATTCCAGGATTTTAAATAGTCATCCATTTCTCTTAAATTTTCAAATTTAGTACAGTATAGGTTTTTGAAATATTATCATAGGATTGTCTGCATCTTTTTTTTTTTTTTTTGTCTGCTGTAATGTTTCCCTTATCATCATGAATACTATTGATTTGGAGTTGCTCATTTTTCCTTTTGGTTAATTGGGCTAGTTGTCTATCAATTCTGTTTATCCTTTCAAAGAACCAGGTTTTGTATTAATTGATTTTTTTTTAATTTTTTTTATTTAATTTTATTTTTTCTGTATGTGTTTGAATGTACGTCTGCATGAAGTCTGTGCACCCGTGTCGTGCAATGCCAGCAGGGTTCAGAAGAGGGTCTCGATTCCCTGGAACGGATTCTCCTGGAATTGGAGCTTCAGACGGTTCCTCCGCCCATGTGGGTGCTGGGGATCGAACCCGGGTCCTCTGTAAGAGCGGTCGGCGCTCTACCCGCTAGGCCATTCTCTCCAGCCCGTATTATTGATTTTTGTATGTTGTTTTTTATTTCATTGATTTCTGCCTGATTTTTGTTGATTTCCTGTCTGTTTTGTTTAGGGTCAGGTGTTATTGTCTCTCAAGTGTTTTATCTGCAGTATTAGTTCTTTTATTTGTCCTCTCTGCTTTTTTAATGTAGGCACTGGGGACTAGGAATTCGTTTTAGGACTGCTTTTAAAGTATCCCATTTGTTTTGTTTGTATTTTTTTGTATTTATATTGGTGTCGTTGTTTCCAGGAATGTTTTTATTCCTTCCTTTATCTCCTCTTGACCCATTCATTTCAGGATGTGTTGTTTTGTTTCCATGTGTTTCTTGTAGATAGTTGGGCTTATTCTGGTGTTGATATTGAGCTTTACTTACTGTGGTCTGATAGAATGCATGAAATTATTTCAATCCTTTTGTATTTGTAGAGGTTTTTTCTGTGTTCCAGCATGTGGTAGATTTTGGAGATTGTTCCTTGGGATGCTAAGTAGAAAGTATATTCTCTGGTGTTTGGGTGGAATATTTGGTAGATATCTGTGAGGTCCATTTGGTGTATCACATTCTTCACTTCAGATGTCTCTGTGTTTATTCTTTGTCCAGTTGACCTATCTAATGGGATCAGTGGGGTATTGAATTCCCTCACTATTAGTGTGCTGGTATCAATCTGTGCCTTGAGGTCCTATGGACATAGTGTTTATAAAGTTCGGTGCACTGGAATTGGTAAAATTATAGTATATATATTATATATATATATATATATTCATGATTGTGAAATCTTCATGGTTAATTGTTCCTTTAATAAGGATGCCCTCTTTGTCGCTTCTGATTAGTTTTACTTTGAAGTCTATTTAGTATGATATCAGAATAGTAACTTCTTCTTGCTTTTTGGTACCATTTGCTTGTAATATGTTTGTCCATCCTTTCACTTTAATTTGGGGCCTATCCTTGAGGATGAGAGGGGTTTCTCATAGACAGATGTGTTCTATTTTCTTATCCATTCTCCTAGTCTATGTCTTTTGATTGGGGAGTTCAGCCCATTAGTATTTAAGGTTATTATTGAGAGATGTGTGTTGCTTCCTTTCACCTTATTTTCTGTTTGCAATCTTGGTCTAGGTTTGTATTTCTGCAGTTACACTTTTATTCATTACTCTCTCTAGATGCTTGGGGATAGTTGCTCCTTTCCTCTGTTATTTGAATTGTTCAAGTATTTTCTGGAGAGTTGGGTTACTGGACATGAATTCTTTCATCTTGTTTAGGTCCTAAAAGATTTTTCTTTCTCCTTCAACTATAATTGACATTTTTCCTGGGTATAGTAATCTGGGTTGGCATCTATAGTTGTTTAGTACTGGGAATACTTTGGTCCAGGTTCTTCTGGCTTTCATGGTTTGCACTGAAAAGTCAGCTGTAATTCTGATGGGTTCGCCTTTATATGTAACTTGTTGTTTTTCTCTTGAGCCCTTCAGTAATTTGTCTTTGTTTTGGCCATCTAGTGTTTTAACTATGATATGGCATGGCATATTCCTTTTCTGATCTTGTCTATTTGGTGTTCTATGTGCTTCTTGTACTTGTATGGGTTTGTGATTTTTCAGTTTGGGGAAATTTTCTTCTATTAATCTGTTGAAGATCTGATCAATACCTTTTTCCTTGGATTCTTCTCCTTCTTCTATCCCTATGATGGGAACCTTTGATTTTTTTCATAGTGTCCTTTATTTCCTGATTGTTCCAGTCTTGTGACGTTTTAAAATTTTTGTAGTGCTTGTTTGCACATTGTACTTCTTCCACCTTGTCTTCCAGTGTTGATATTCTCTTTTCTGCTTCATCCAATCTGTTACTGAGGCTTTCTCCCTCTTTTTGTGGTGATTGGTTAAGTGTGCAATTTCCTTTTCCATTTCTCCCTGTGATTTCTTTAGTATTTCCAGTTCCCTTTGGAGTTTGCCATTTTCTCCTTCTAGATCCTTGATTCACTGGTCAGTTTAAAGTTTCATTTCAGCCTGAGACTTTTTCAATGTTTCCACTTCATTCTTGAGTTTGCCATTCTCTCCCTTGATTTCTTTGAGTATGTCTATTATTGTTCTTTCAAAATCTGTGTCCTGGGTTATCTCCAGGGAGAACTCATTGTTGGAGTCTTCTATAGGACTGAAAAATTTTTGTTGGGGATTTATTATTTAGTATTGTGGATTTACCTTTGTGCTCTTGACCTGTGGATTTAATCTGTTCTTTACAATCTGATGCAAAATTCAAGTACTTCTTCGTTTGGTTGAAGGCCTGTTCCTCTAGGATGGAAATTTTGCTGTCTCTTCTGTTACTTTGTGCTCAAGTCACCTTCTCTGATCCAACTGGGATAGTTGCAAAGGGAACTGTTTATTTTGTTGTTGTTGTTGTTGTTTTGTTTTTTGCCTGCCCAATCATGTCACTGCCAGGGTGACTGTTATGCATTACCTGATTCATTCTAGTAGTTGGAGCAGCTCCAGAGACCCTGTACTGGAAGTGACTGTGCATGGATGGTCTTGAAAACATGCCCTGGAAGCACTGGGCTGGGATAGTTGTGGAACCCACCTGATGAGATGCCCAGCCTATCACTCACGTGTGATAGAAGTGATGGGTTTCAGATGGTCCTGGATCCCTGGGCTAGAGGCAACAGGTCTCAGATGGTCCTGGAACTCTGCACCAGAACGGGCTGGGAGGGGCATGGAATCCACCTTCCAAGAAGCTGGGCCTGTCATTCTCCCTTCACTGGCAGTGATGGGCTTAGGTGGTCTTGGAACCTGCCCTGTGCTGGAAACAACAGGGCTTGGAGCATCCTGAAACCTGCCTTGCACTGGAAATGACTGGGCTCAGATGTTCAGTTTTTCCATCTTTTGATGTCATCTTCAATCTCCTTCCACAGGGGCTTAAAATTTTTGTGGTAGAGGTCTTAGATTTGTTCCTAGGTATTTTACTGTTTTTGATGCTCTTGTGAGTGGGAAGATAACATTATATTCTTTCTTCAGTTGCTTGTTGTTGGTGTAAAGGAAGGCTACTGACTTTTCAAGGTTAATTTTTTATCCTGCAACTTTACTGAAATACTTAATAGTTTCTAGGAGTTTTTCTGATGGATTTGTTTTTTTAGCGTTCTTCAGGTAAACTATCATATCATCTGCAAAAAGGGATAGTTTGACATCCTTTTTTCCAATTAGTCCTCTTTTGATTTCCCTTTCTTGCCTTATTGCCCTAGCAAGTGTTTCAAGCAGTATATTGAAGAGGAGTGGCAATAGGTGTCAGCCTTGCCAAGTTCATGGGTTTAAGGGGCATGCTTCTAATTTTTCTACATTTAGAATGATGTTGGCAATAGGTTTGTTGTATATGGCTTTGATTATATTGAAGAATGTTCCCTTCAGTCCAATTCCCTCTAGAACTTTAAACATGAAGGGATGCTGGATCTTGTCAAAACCTTTTTCTGCATCAATTGAGATGATTGAATGAATTTTGCTTTTCGGTCCATTTATGTGGTTTATGATATTTATTAATTTACTTATGTTAAACAATCCCTGCATCTCTGGTATGAATCTAACTTGATCATGGTGGATGATCTTTTTGATGTGGTTCTGTATGCAATTTGCAAGTATTTTGTTGAGAATTTTTGCATCTATGTTTATTAATGAGATGGGTCTACAGTTTTCTTTGTGGGTTGTGTTTTTTCCTGGTTTTGGTATTAGAGTGTTGCTGGTTTCATAGAAGGAATTTGGGAGATTTCCTTCTGTTTTTATCTTCTGAAAAAGTTTGGGTATTAATGGCTGTAAGACCTCTTTAAATATTTTATGGAATTCTGATGTGAAATCACCTGGGCCTGGGCATTTTAGGTTTGGAGGTTTTTTTTTTTTTATTACATCTTCAATTTCCTCAAATGTTATGGGTCTGTTAAAACTGTCAATTCAGATATTCATCCATTTCTCTTAGATTTTCAAATTTAGTACAGTATAGTTTTCTGAAGTGTTCTTTTACAATTGTCCAGAGGATCTTTTCTTTATCTGTTGTGATGTTTCTCCCTTTCATTATGAATATTATTGATTTTTAGTTGCTCCTTCTTTCAGTTAATGGGATGAGAGATCTGTCTATCTTGTTTATGTTTTCAAAAAATACCAGCTTTTGGATTCATTGATTTTTTTGTATTTTCTTTGTGTTCATTCATTATTCAGGATTGTGTTGTTTAGTGTCCATGTGCTTTTATAGCTAGTTGGAGCTTATTCTGCTGTTAATATTGAAATTTATTGCACTGTGTATAGACTGCATGAAATAATTTCAATCCTTTTGTATTTGTTGAGATTTGTTTTGTGTCCCAGTATGTGGTCTATTTTGGTGAATGTTCCAAGGAGTGCTGAGCAGAATGTATATTCTCTGGTGTTTGGGTGGAATATTCTGTAGATGTCTGTGATGTCCATTTGTTGTACTGTACTGTTCATTTCCAGTGTCTCTCTGTTTATTTTTTGTTCAGCTGATCTCTCCAATGGGCTCAGTGGGGTATTGAATTCCTCCACTATTAATGTGGTGGGATTAGTCTGTGTCTTGAGGTCTTGCAAAATTGTGTTTAGAAAATTTGGTGCACCTGAGTTTGCTGCATAAACATTTAGGATTGTGAAATCTTCCTGGTTAATTGTTCCTTTGATTAGTATGTAATGACCCTATTTGTCTCTTCTGGTTAATTTTACTCTGAGGTCTATTTTGTGTGATATTAGAAAAGTAAATCCTGCTTCCTTTTTGGTACCATTTTCTTGGAATTTTTTTTTCCTATCCTTTCACTTTAAGTTGGTGTCTGTCCTTGAGGATGGGTTTCTTATAGACAGCGTATAGATTCTGTTTCATGCTCCATTCTCCCAGTCTATATCTTTTGATTGGGGAGTTTAAGCCATTAATATTTAATGTTATTATTTAGAGATATTTGTTGCTTCCTTTCACCTCATTTTTTGTTTTTATTCTTGGTCTAGGTTTGTATTTTCACTGTTATGCTTTTATTAATATCCCTCTTTAGTTGCTTGGGGATAGTTGCTCCTTTTCTCTGTTCTTTTTTTTTTTTTAATTTCTGTATGTGTATAAATGTGCTGTCTGCATGCAAGTCTGTGCACCCGTGTCATGCAATGCCGAGGAGGTCAGAAGAGGGTCTTGGATTCCTCTGGAGCTGGAGTTCTCCTGGAATTGGAGTTTCAGATGGCTCTCGGCCGCCATGTGGGTGCTGGGGATCGAACCCGGGTCTTCTGTAAGAGCGGTCGGCACTCTTAACTGCTAGGCCATCTCTCCAGGCAATTAATGCTATCCTTTATCTGTTCTTTTGAATCACTTTGAGTATTTTTTGAAGTATTTTTCCTGACATGCATTCTTTCATTTTTTATGTCATAAAAGATTTTTCTTTCTCCAACTATAATCAATATTTTTTGCTGGGTATAATAATCTGGGTTGGTATCTAAAGTCGTGTTATAATATTAAGAGAATGAGGGAACTATTATCAATGTCATGTTCAAATTCTGTCTTAGTCCATTTTGTGTTGATATAAAAAATACTTCCAACTAGGTTTTGAATAAAGAAAAGTTTATTTCAGCTCATGATTTTGGGGGTTAAAACATCTAAACACTGCTGCTAACACCCTATCTTGATGGAATTGTAATGGGGACAGGTGCAGAACAGATAAAGCAGCTCCTGGGGAAGAGTTCAAACATAGTCTATGTCATGAAATATTTTTCATTCTCTTTCTACAATAATTGACATTTTTGCTGGGTATAGTAATGTGGTTTGGCATCTAAAGTCATTTAGCACTGAGAATGCTTTGCTCAACGTTCTTCTGGCTTTCATCATTTGCACTGAGAAGTCAGCTGTAATTCCCATGGTTTTCCCCTTATATGTAATTTGCTGTTTTTCTCTTATGGCTTTAGTATTTTGTCTTTGTTTTGAGGATCTAGCATTAAAAAAAAAATTTTTTGTGTGTATGAATATACTGTCTGCATGTAGGTTGGTGCACCCGTGTCATGCAATGCTGCGGAGGTTAGAAGAGGGTGTTGGATTCCCCTGGAACTGGAGTCAAAGACGGTTCTCAGCTGCCATGTGAGTGCTGGGGATTGAACCCGGGTCCTCTGCAAGAACAGTCAGTACTCTTAATCCCTAGGCTATCTCTCTAGCTCCCCGTCTAGCATTTTAACTATGGTATGGCATGGGGAATTACTTTTCTGGACATGTCTATTTGGCGTTCTATGTGCTTCTTGTATTTGTATGAGTTTGTCATTTTTCAGTTTGGGGAAATTTTCTTCTATTATTCTGTTGAAGATCTGATCCATACCGTTGTCTTGGGATTCTTCTCCTTCCTTTATCCCTAGGATGCCGAGGTTTGGTTTTGTCATAGTGACCCACATTTCCTGGTTGTTCTGCTCTTGTGTTTTTTTTTTTTTTTTTAATTTCATAATCTTTACTTGAAGATTCTAGGTACACTGTGTTATGCTACAGGTCTGATATTCCATTTTCTGCTTCATCCATTTTGCTTCTGACACTTTTTGCCAACCTTTCCTGTTGATTGCATGAATCTTTGATTCCTTTTTCATTTATTCCTGTGATTTATTTACTGTTCCCAATTCCTTTTGGAGCTTTTCATTCTCTACTTGTAGCTCCTTGCTTTGCTGGTCACTTTCCTTTTTCATTTCGCCTGGGATCTTTTCAGTGTTTTCACTTCCTTCTGGAGTTTGTCATTCTCTCCCTATATTTCTTTCCAGAGTTTATCATTCTTTCCTTCTAGATCCTTCTTGAGTTTTTCATTCTTTCCCCTTATTTCTCTGCTTTGCTCTTTATCTTCTTTGATTTATTTGAATATGTCTACAATTGCTCTTCTAATTTCCATGACTTGGTTTCCTTCCCGGGAGATCTCATTGTAGGGATTGTCTATAGGACTGGTAGAGTTTGGTGTGGATTTATTATGAGATTTTCCCTTATTGCTGTGTTTTTGTTGTGACTTTTGCATGTAGGAATTTTTTATTGTTGTTGTTCGGATTTTGGTACTAATCTCAAATGTTAATATGGAGGACTGGTTGGTCACTCACTGTGCTTCCTGTCAGTCAATTCTTCTACATTGGCTGTGCAGCCTAGAAGCACTAACACACTAACATTGTGTCCACTGGATCATTTGCACCACAACTTGGGGGGGGGTTGCTCCCTTTGCCCATGCATTGGTCCCCTGACCACTGGCATTTCAGCCCCATCTGAGCATATTCTGGCCTCCTGGGTGTCTCCCTGAGTGTGGTTGTGTGGCTCTACCCATGCTGATCATGTGGGAGGAGGGGTGTGATGTCTTCTCTGCCTGGTCCCTGAGGCCTAGGCCGCTGGCCCTGGCTCCCCTTGTGCTTGAGCATGTGCTGGCCTCCTGGGCTTATCTTTGATCTTTTAAAACTAATGTTTAAAGTACTTCCTCCTGAGACATAACACTTATAGTTTATATCTAAGATTTTATTCATTCATCTTCCTTGTTATCCACATAATCTGCTAATAGGGCAGGATTATTTATTTATTTATTTGATGCTCATTGTTGAATCTCTAGTGCTCAGAAAAGTGTTTGGTGTTCCCTAAACACTGAAGTATTTCAAAAACAAGAAAATATCATCATCTTATTTATTTCAATATAACACGTAGTAGATCTTGGGTTAGTCAGTTTTTCTTTTTTAATCTATGTGACAAAAATTGCAGATACATGAGTTAAAGTGAGAAAAAAAATTTGACTCTTGTAGTTTCAGAGATTTTAGTCCAAGGTTAGCAGGTTCCACTGATTTGGATCTGAGGTGTGGCAGGACGTCAAGGCTGTGGGAGCATGTGGCAGAGGCCATTCATTTCATGGTGGTCCAAAAGCAGAGAGGGTTACAGGAAGAACCCAGGGCCAAGAAATGCCTTTCAAAGATAACCCCTTATTCACTCACTTTCTCTAACTTCCGTAGTTCTACCTCTTACTAATAGTCTTCAAATTTGGAATCCATCAATGCCAAACCATAAATAAAACCGGAGTTTTCATTATCTACTTGTATCTGGATATATCTTCACAGATACAGCTTCAGTCAGAACATCTATTAACCCCATCAAGTTGGTGGGCAAGATTCATCATCACAATTTTGACTTGAAAGAAAACAAGCATTTAAACGAAGATTTGGGACGTGTGATGAAGCAAGAATAAATGGCATGCTGGACCTGTCATGATGAATGGTATTGCTTCTGGATTAAATGCAGAAAGTAGAAAAGAATGTTACAGCCATTTCAGAGGGAAGATGGAAGTAAATAAAGGGTTTAACAAATATTTCATCTTATTTCATCTTTGTCTTTTTTATTTTACTTCAGGATGTATCAAAAATCAATCTGCATAGCATAATTAAATTCAAATTCTCATTGATGTATTTTAAAATGTGTATAAAAGAAGATGGTCATGCTATAGGTTCTATCTCTATTTTTAATGTACAGACAAATTTCTGCCCATTTAATCACTTACCAAACTATCCATCCTTCCATAAATATATTGATTACAAAAATACTATGGAATATCTGCATCGACCAAAGCCATTAGGTCACAGTATAGGAAATCAAAGATTAGAAAATAGGCCTTGTAGTATTCTTCCTGTTCAGGGAGGTCTTGGAGAGCCACTAAGGGGATTTCAGCCAGTGTCCAGTCTATAAAGAGGAAAGTCTGCTCATTCTTCAGAAAAGGAAGCCTGGTCTAGCAAGACTGGATTTTGTCCTCAAGTGGATGAAACTGGTGGATGAGAAGCTGAAAGGAGCAAAGGGATCCCACCCTCCCCCACCAAATAAACCCCTGAGAGACCCCTGAGGACCAGATCCTCAACTGACCTCAACAAAACAAAACTTTGGTTAATTTGGCCTTAAGCATCCAGAAGGAAAGTACAACCAGAAATAAATAATTGGTAAGACCAGAGAAACTGTAATGCAGACATAAAACTTGAGATCTTAGTAAAAAGACAAAAAGAAAAAAGAGAGCACTGTTGTTTGGCCTGTCTTCAATTCTTACAGGCAGATACATCTGCTCTGTGGCTGCCACTGCTTTTGGCACTCCTCAAGGACATGAGATACAGCTTTTTAACCTTCCAATGTGGACTGAGAACTTCTGAGCTACCCAGCTTGTGAACTAAGCAGCTAATGGGAATTCAGCCTCTTCAAAATATGGACTGCCATTGTTGGACTACCTCAGCTGTATCATGGAGGCCAGTGCAGGGAGATCAAGATAGGACGGGTACTTACTGGACTTCATTTGGGGGGCTATGGGAGGGAAAGATCCTGATGTAGAGCACAAATGCAGGATTGATGGTTGTTTGGGGTTTCCAAGGAGGAGCCTTGGAATACTTCCGTAAGGAAAATATGACATCTTTTAGGAAAAAAGTCCTCCAATTCAAGTGATATGTGTATGTATGTATATATGTATATTTTTATGTATATATAAACTATATATATATATATATTGAAGCAATACAAGTAGGAGAGAACAATAACAACAAAAGAACAGGGAAAAACCTCTGGAAAGACTCAGAAAAAGTTGCAGGACATGTATGGCAGAGTACAGGGACTCTGGTAGGTTGGGGGCATGGAAAGGGAAGTAACTCTAGATTCGATTGAGAAATGATGTAAGACTTATGGAAAAAGTTTAATAAAAATAAAAAAGTAATTTTGTGAAAAAACGAATACTCCTTATGTAAAGTTGTCTTATAATCCCTGTTTTCCAATTTTCATAATACTTAAACTCTTTCATTATTATTCTTACTAATTCCATTATTATTATTTATGTAATTATAATTTTGGAAAAGGTTAGTCTTTGAAAGTTTTAGCATTTATATGTCTTGCATAAGGTGAGAAGTTATTGTGACTGGCTGCATACTATAGTGTAGATCCCTACATGTCAAGAATCATGTGGCCATTTGAAGAATATGGATGGCTTTCATTGCTGAATAGGGCAGCTATTCTATTTTTATTCTGCAACCAACCTAAACAGCACATATTTCATAGTTAGAGTTAATACTGAGCTGAGATGAATTCAAACCACTGGCCTGGAAGTGAAGGGACTCATTTTTCTTTATACCAAACTTCTAAAATATTAATTCCTTGATATATCAGAAAATAATATAGCCTAAATCTATGTATTCTCCATTATCTTTCTCTGTCTCTTTCTTGCATGCACATTTGTACAAACACCCCGCACACACAGAGTTTTGTATTTCCAAATATAAGAATAATCATAGCTGAAGAGCATGGAAAGTAAAAATCCTTTGGAAAAAGTTTGGGGGTTCTGAACTGCCAGTCTCCAAGGCTTTACATTGTTATAAATGTTTATTGGATTAATGGGGTCATGTGTACCACTGTCTGAGACTTTAAGAAAAATTTGCAAAATTCTTTGCCTTTTCACCTGGCAAGATTGATGTGACCATGATTATATTTTTAGATGAAGGTGAAGTGATGTCTTTAAGTCCGAGAATGAGAATGATTCTTTGCTGTTCTGATGGAAAGTAAAGAGGTAAGAAATGTTTCAGGGTGTGTATGTTCAGTCTTATCATGTGCATTTGATATTTATGTGATGAGTCCCTGGAACATTGTAAGGAAATAATAAAGCTGTCAGGAACAGAATGAGCTTCCTAGTCATCAACCATCTTTGGAGTGAAATGGACTGACTGTTGCATTGTCTAACCTCTTGTCTGCCTTTATGTGCTATTGCTTACAGTTCTTTCACTCTATCATTTGGGGGTTTTAGATCATTCTAAGATTTTAGTCTCTACCTTTTACTCTTCTTACTGTTTTACTGTTTGTGTCTTCTTTTCATCCATATCTATTTGGAAATGTGTCAGGGTCGTTCTTTATCATATTTAGCTTCAGATGACAATTCAACACAAAGTTAGAGTGACCTTTTAAGAGGGAATCTCAAGTGAAGATTATTCTCTATCAGATAGGCCTGTGGACATGTCTGTGAGTCATTCTCTTACTACTTGAAAGAAAAATTCCAGACCACCATGGGCAGTGCTGGGCAAATGGGCCTCTGCTGTATAAGGAAAGTAACTGAGCAAGCCAAGGGAAGCAAGGCAGTAAGCAGATTTCATCCATCCTCTCTGCTTTAGTTCCTGCAGCCAGGTTCCCACCCTGAGCTCTTGTCTTTATTTCTCTCAATTTAGATTATGACTTGGGAGTTGTGAACAAAAATAAACCCTTTTCTCTTCAAGTTTTTATTGGTCATGATGTTAATCACAACAACAGAAGCAAATTAGGACACTCTTCAAAAGCACCTTCTGAGAGACTGTCAGATGGCTCAGAGGGTAGAGCACTTATCTTACTGTAAAGCTGGATGGATGACTTGAGTTTGATACTGTTACCCACACTGTGGAAGGAGGGAATTGATGCCCAAAAGCTGCCATCTGACCTTTACACACATTTGTGACACTCGCATACCTCCTCTCAAATAATAAATAAATAAGAAATAAATAAATAAATTTATTAACATACCATATGACTAATATTGTATTAAAACTTTCTGAAGATGAAAGTTTTCTGAGAATAAAATTGAAATCCCTAGCCAGTAGGGATGAAATTCTGTATAAGCACCCATTTGACTTTTCTGTATCTCACAACCCAAGGATGTGTTGTCTTTATCATTAGCGTCTTGCAGTCAACTTCTGGAGGGTGATCAAGAGCACTGGCCATTACTCATAAACTTTGGAATCTATGTGATCTTGGTGGTCATGAACTCAAAAGAGACAACTCATTCCTGCTACTGTTGATTAAAATTCCTAGATGAAGAATCCATCCACCAATTATTTTCAGACTCTGTAATTACTGTATATGGGTGGAGAATATGTATCCATATTTTAGAGTAATATAAAATTAATGGAGGAAAATGTGAATTCCTAAGCATAAAAAAAGACTGAGAGAAAGATGCAGGACAGTTATGACAGAATGCATGATCTGGGGTGGGGGAAGGGAAAGAGGAATATGCCTGAAACTGAATTGAAAAATGATGTCTGAAATACACAAAACATCAATAAAAAATAAATTTAAAAAGAAAAGCTCATGAAGAGATTACACATATGATTATTTTTCATATTTGAGATTTTAGGGAAATCATAAAATTTTTTGTATCTGATGGTTAGTTTTGTCAATTTGGCACAACCTAGATCACTTGGAGAGACTCTCAGTGAGGGACTGTCTAGATTAGGTGAGCAGGTGGGAATATCTGTGGGTGATTTTCTTGGTTGCATTAATCCATGTGGGAGACCCAGACTAACATGGGAGGCAGCGTTCCTGGGCTTGGGGCTGGGTCAGCATAAGAGAAGAGGTGAGCTGAGTAATATTGCATTCCTTTCTCTCTGCTTTTGAATTGAATGTGACTAGGTGATTCATGTTCTTGCCTTGACTCCCCCAATGATGAAATAAACCCCGGAATTAACATGTTTTTCGAGGTCGAAAGAGAAATTCCCTGGAATTCCACTTCCTGCGGTTCGAACCCGTTGTGCGATTGGTCAGGGTACCGTCCCTTATCACAACAACTTTAACTAAACAATAAAAAAACAAAAAAAAAAAATTAATTTTCTAGAGAGTTATTTATTTGGGATTTGGAACCTTATGGCAGTTGGAACTTCTACTAATTCATATATTATATATATAATTTATTAAATATATATATGGAATTAAGTAGAAGTTCCAACTGCACCAGTAAGGTTCCAAATACAATAACTCATCTAGAAATTATTTTTATTATATTATATTATTATATATTAATATACTATTTATATTATTAGTATATTATTAATATATCCATATATTATATGATTAACATGCATATATTTTGGAGACCTTCTACAATACTGATTTTCCATGTATTTTTATAAAGGCCTCTTGTGTTAGTTATCTCTCTCTCTATTTCCTTCTGTGCCCTAGACTCCCACTCTCCACCCCATCTAATCCTTTATTTTCCATTATTGGATTCTCCTCTTGCTATCATTGTAGTGTGTCTTCCTTCCCTTGAAAGCTCCTACTGCCTCATAGCACCTTACTAAGTTTCTGACATCTAGGGAGATTCTGAGTGAAGCACACACATCTATAGATTCAAAGCTACCTTCAAAGTAGGAGAGAAAATGTGCAGTGTTTGTCCCTCTGGGTCTAGTTTATCTCAGTCAGGATAATTGGCATGAGTTCCATCTATTTGCCCACAAGTTTCATTACCCCATTTTCCTAAATGACTGAATGATAGTCCATTGTGTAAATGGAGTGAGCACGTCGTCTACTGGGGAAACCAAGCCTGCAGCCTGATATGTCAAGAATGTCAGGCACAGGGAGCATGTCTAGACACCTACCTCCATCAACCAACTAACCTCATGCAGGCTTCCCAGGAGAAGGCAGAACTTCGAAAGAGAGTTAAAAGGAAACCTGCAGAAAAAAGAAAAAAAAGTATATTTTTTCTGATCTGTAATCAATGATGTGAACCTCTCGTCTGTTTCCATTCTATTGGGTTATTGCGTGATTTATGTAAGCTATGCGAAAGATGAGCAAGGGTCTCCTCCGTAAGATATATAATATATCATATATATATAGATATATATTATTATATATATATATATTTTTTTTTCCTTGGCTTTAGTACTCACGAGTGAAATTGCTGCATCCTTAAGATCTATTAATAGCTTTTGGAGTAATCCACAGACTAATTTCCATAATGAATACACCAGTTTGCACTCTTACCAGTACTGTCTACCTCTTTCTCCATACCACAGCAGTATTTCAGCATTTCTTGTATATATTTTTGATGTTTTTGAGACAGGAGCTCCCTGTAGCCCCAGCTGGCCTGGAACTGGGATTAAAGGCATGTGCCACCATGCCTGGCTTCTTGTATTTATTTATTTTTTTTTTACTGAGGAAAGGTGAAATATCAAAGTAATATTCATTTACATTTCTCTGATGGCAAAGGATGTTGAACATTTTAAAGTATTTCTTTGTCATTTGCATTTCATTTTATTTGAACTTTCTCTTCAGTTCCATGGCTCAAATTTTCACTTGGTTCCTTGCTTTCTTGAAGTTTAGCTTTTTAGTTTTTTGCATATTCTCTATATTAAACCTCTTTCAGTTGTATTGTTGGAAAAGATTTTTCTCACATTCTGTAAGCTGTCTCTTCACTTGAATCATGGAAGTTGTTACACACACTATTGGAGAAAAAAACTAATCATCAAACTTATTCAAATGCCATCCCAATGAACTACTGTAATGATTATCCTGATAAGATATGCCTGTTAGTATAGTAGTGAGACAGCTGTTATCGGAGTAATCAGTCAACTTCTAGCTGGATTTAGGGTAGATTCTCAAGACTTAGCCCATACCTGCAACCATTATCTGGGCCAGGAACCTGTGGTTAAGCAGGTCCCGGGCCATAGAGGAGATCCTAATACTAGTATTACTACTACTAATAAAGGGACATAATTTTATAATGACTCCTTGAATTATTTTATATTGATTAGCACATTTCTCAACCTTCCTCAAAGAGACTGGTTATTAAGTAGAAGGCACTTAACACAGATACACTCAACTGTCCAATGTGTAGACATAATATATTGGAATTCTGAGCCTTACATCAGACATCTATATCTCTCAACTAAATGCTCTTTCGCCATTTCTTACTGAAATTGTATGTGCTGAGGCTGATCCAGATGAATCACATATTGCCCACAAACTCTTTATTGAACATCCAATTGAAATGCTTTTTAATATTCCAGTATTTCCAAACATATTGCATTCATATGAAGCTTATAGAACATACTGCAAACAATTGTCCTTAGACAGAAAAACCATAGAACAGAAAGTATTAATAGAAAAACAGATAGTTTGACTGGAGAGATTGCTTAATAGTTAAGAGCACTTGCTACTCTTCTGGTGGACTGATACTGGGTTCCCAGCACCCATATGGTGACCCACAACTGCCTGCATGTGTGTGATATAGATATACACTCAAGTATACATATATACATATAGAATTAAACAAATAAATGTTTAAAAATAGCTATTTAAACAGTTATTCAGGGACAGTGATAAGTTTTCTTTAGAAAAAATAGACAATAGTTATATTTATTACTTTCCCTCATACTGATGGAAAAACTCACAAAAATAGTTAAGGAAGGGTTTTTATTTTGTCTCATAGTTTGAGGTTGTGGTTTGTCATGGTGACCCACAGCATGGATGAACCATTGTATTGACTCTACAGTTAGGAGGAAAGGAAGTGAATGCTGGTGCTCAGTGAGTTTTCTTCATTTATTTTTTCAGTCTGGAACTCTAGTTCATAGAATGAAACCGCCCATGTCAAGTGATCTAATCTAGTTAATACCACACAGACATGGTCAGTGATATGGCAGGTAAATGGATGGAAAAGGAACTGTCATATGAAAAGTAAAGTAATAACCACTCTGAAAAAAGTGACTTATGTTTGTGGATCTTAGCTCCAAATCCTTAGACATGAGTATATATGTTGATGTAGCTATAGGATGGAGGGAAATGGAAAGGAATCCTGGGGAAATGGGGAAAAAGATATGGGAGAAAGTGGTACAGTAGGAGACTGGTGTTATCAAGGAGGAAATGGGGGTACTTAACTGGCAAGGGAGAGGGAGGATTATACCAGGAACCATGGGAGTAAAGAGGAAGAAGGAGCTCAAGAGAGAGGGATAGTAGGAGAAAGGTGTTTTCAAAGGGAAAATGAGGAAAATGGGGGTGGTTTAATTGGGGAGGGGGGAATGGAAGGTAGAGTTTATCTCTAGGTAAATAAAAGGCTTAATATGTGCAATTCAATTACTAGTAGCTATCAATTAAGGGATTACTTTAAAAACCATAGTCATTCGTGTTCCTGATCCTAGCCAGTCTTATTGGAGTAAGGTGATATCTCAGAGTGGTTTTAATTTGCATTTCCTTAATTATCAGAGATGTTGAACACTTCTTAAGATGTTTCTCGGCCATCTCTAACTCCTCCTCTGTGAAGTCTCTATTCAGATCTTTGCTCCATCTTTTGAATGATTCATTTGTTTTCTTTCTTCTTTGTTTTTTGAGTAGCTTGTATACTCTGGAAATTAATGCTTTGTCAGATGTATCTGCTGTGAAGGTTTCCTCCCACTCTGTGGGTCTTCTCCTCACTTCCTTTATTGCTTCCTTTGATGTACAGAAGCTTTTGAGTTTAATGAGGTCCCATTTGTCAATTGTCGATCTTATTTCTTGTGCAGCTGCTGTCTGATTTAGGAAGTCTTTTCCTACACCTATGTCTTGTAGTCTGCTGCCAAGCTTCTCTTCTATCACCTCCAGAGTTTGGGGTTTCACGTTGAGGTCTTTGGTCCATCTGGAGTTGACCTTTGTACAAGGTGAGAGGTAGGGGTTTAATTTCATTCTTCTACAAGTGGTGATCCAGTTTTGCCAGCACCACTTGCTGAAGATGCTGTCTTTCTTCCATTGTGTCTTCTTGGCCCCCTTGTCAAATATGAGGTGGCTGAAATTGTATGAGCTCAGGTTTGGATCTTCAGTTTTATTCCATTGGTCAAATATTATTATATATTTTATAATATATATTATTAATTTTTTCACCTTACTACTAGGTATTTTGTGCAGTTCCATAGATGAGGATACCATTTTCTCTTTGTTTCTGGGACTGTGTTCCTTCACTTGCATAAGTCTTTTAGTTCCATCCATTACCTGCTAAGTTCATGATGTCATCTTTCTTTATACTGCATTCTAGAAATCCATCGGTAGATGTACCAATTTTTCTTAATTATCCATGCATTGGTTGAGGGAGCATTGGGTTGGTTCCGCAGCTTTTGCTTTGTGAAGAGGCTGCAATAAACATGTGTCTGTTGTGGATTACCCAGGAGTGATGATGCTGATGGTCAGGTGTAGAATCATTTTGAATCTTTTTAAGGGTTCTCCACTGCTTTCCATGTGGTTGATTGGACATAATACATCCAAAGTCTTCCAAAAATTTAAGGGACAGGAAGGCTACTGAACTCATTCAGTGAAATTAATAGAGTCATTAAATAATATCAGATGAAGACAAAACTAAGAAGAAAAATATAGACCAATTTCTTAGATGAACACAGACAAAAATTATCAAGAATATTCTTACAGATTCAACAGTACAATAAGAAGATATACACCTGGATTTTATCTCAGTGTTACAAGTTCACTTAACAAGGTTGGTTTAAGTAAATAAATAAATAACATAATAAATAAATAAATCCCATGATATAAATATACTTGAGGAAGGAAATTACCTTATAATCTTAATCAAACACTTTTAAAAACTAGGAATGAGATTTCCAAGTATGGGGGTGGATAAACATTTAACCCAGTACTTGGGAGGCAGAAGGCAAACAAGCAGATCTCTTAAAAGTCAAGGCTAGCCTTGATCATCACAGCAAGTTCCATGCCAGCTGGAGCTACAGGAGACCCTGTCTAAAAAAGACCACAATAAGTAGGTAAAAAACTAGGATGGAAAATTCATATCTCAGTTATAATAAACACTCTATGTGGCAAGCATACACCAATATTATTCTAATGTAACAAATGAAAGATTCTCTAAAACATACATATGGTTGCCACTCTTTTTTGTTGTTTGAAAATGTCATATCTTATATTAAATTGAAATGGAGAAACTATTCTTATAGAGAGATCAAAGGAGTATTGTTTTATGAATAAGTAAAGGAGAGATGGTAATATATTTCTGGGTAGAGGTAACTGCCACTATGCCTGATGACCTGGGTACAAACCTCAGCATTGATAGACATAGAATCTTAATGTGATTTTTCAAAGTTACGGACATTTTTATCCCCTTGCTTCAAATTGTATTTGATGTCAAACAATGCTTTTATTATAGCCTTTTATTACAGCACATTCTTTAGTAGAAAATATAACAAGGTGTATTAGCAAGCAATGGAAGATGTCTGAATTCTGCCTTTTTCTTCAGGGAAGCCACACATTGATTGAGTCAACATTTGATATAATGAAAATACCCAAGACCTTTATGAGGGAAGGAAAGGACTGGTTCCCTCAAGTGTTCTTTCCAACATCCAAATGCTCACTGCGTCATGGGTGTATCCACATAAAAACATATTTACCCAGACATGCACAAAGCCAAAAATGTAATCCAAAACTTAAAAGGAACCAAGAACATGAAACACGTTACCAAATGTGCTACTATCTCTAACAATTTTACTCTCTTTGGGGGAAATTAGCTTCATTTCTCTGATGAGAGTGTTGCATTTTAATTGTGATCAGTAATGTGATCAAAGACTGGCCTTTGTGAAACTAAGGAAATGACAAATGCAACCACATTTTTTGGTGTTCAGCAGAGTAAGTTGGGTATGTTGCCATTGTGCTATCCAGTGAGTCTTTGAGAGTATTCCTCATCTTAACAAAGTCCTTGATACTTTATTTGAATTTAAGTGATCATGTTCTGTGGACTGTTGTATTGCAAATCTTCTCATATAGCACCCATAAAATTGTAGATTGAAATAAAAAGAGGAAATAATATTTTCCCCAAATCTTTCCACAATCGTTGTCAGCAAAACTCACTGAGATCAGTTTAGAACTTCACAGTCATGCTTAGAATTGAACTACCCCCAAGATGACAGTAGACAAATAACTGTATTTAATTATCAGCCATTTTCTCACTTGCTATGTGTATCACTCTATAGAGGAATAAAAAAGATTTTTTTCCTATTTCTTACCAAGAAAATTATGATTTCTTTGAGAAATGCTTCTCTGTTCTGTATCCTGTTAATAATTATCATATTTTTTAAAGAATGAAGAGTTTTTGACTGCAAAGTATATTATATATGAGTGCGGGTATAAACCTCAGCAGTGATAGATACAGAATCTTAATGTGATTTTCAAAGTTCATAGACATATTTTATCCCTTCCCTCAAATATATTTGATGTCAAATGATGCTTTTACTATAGCCTTTTATTATAGCACATGAGTAGGAAAAATATAAACAAGGTATAAAATAAAAATAAAATTGAAAATTAAAAAAGGAAATGAACGAGGGTATTAAACAGATACTAGAAGATATCTGAATTCTGCCTTTTCCTTCAGGGAAGTCAAACAGTGATGCTTTGAGTCAACATTTGGCATAATGAAAAAACTCAATCATATAGGTCCTTGTGATATTGTTTTTTGGTGAGAATGTTTATATACTTAAATTGTTTATTAACACAGATTCAGAGACTCAGCTAATTAAACTTATATGTGAATAAATAAAAATATCATTGCTTAATGATATAATTCAATATTTTGGCCTTGGTTTTACAACCAAGATCCATGAACTAAAATTTTATAGGAGATTTGGATAAGTACAAGCAAATTTTCCACTAAAAATAAGCCATTCAATAGAGGATGGTGTGACTCATGTTCACATGCCTGTCATCTCTTTGAATTTCCATATAAGATAACTTTCTACAGAGGCTCATTGCTTGTCTTTCTTGCATAGTACAGAAGCCATACAGTAGCGACTGTCATCCATTGACCTTAGCCAGCCAATTAATACAGTGAGAAATGTCATCAAATTATCAAATTTTAAATATGAAACAGTTTTTGGCTAAGAATTTATTACCTGGCAAAATGCAGATAAGAATCAAATCATTTTTTCCCATTCTCCTGTCTTTGTGAAAGGCTAGGGTTCCTAGGCAAACTACAACATCTTGATAGAAAAGTATAGAAATGGACCTGCGGTGTATAGTCCATTGAGTATAGCACTTGCTGCACAAGCATGTGTTCCCAAGTATGAAGTTCCAAGCTTCCTAGGGAAAGCAGCAGTAGTGTTTCCTGTGAACCCGGATCTGTGCAGTCAGGACACGGAAGATTTCTCGAGCTGGCTGGCCAGCCAGTGGGCTGACCAAAGGACATCCAGGTTCACTGGAAGATGTTTTTTCTAAAAACTAAGTTAGAGAGCAGCTGACAAAACCTCAGCAGCTCCTAAACAAAGCTACATAGCACCCAGGCATCAGGCTGTTATTTTAACCTATGCATGGAGCACACACAACACACACACACAACACACACCACACACACAGAATAAAGAAATGCTCAAACCTTGTAAATTACTTGATACCAAAGTTAGAAAGAATGCCAGCAGAACAAAAGTACAGGAAACTTTGTATAAATAAAGTATGGGAAATTGTGTGCTCTTTAGCAGGATTTTTAAGAGTTGTGATGTATTTTTGCTATTATTTTTGGTATTTCTTTAATTTTAATTATTTTATTATGCTTTGTAGATTTCATACATTTTTCCAATCCGTGAGGCTTATTTCCCTTTCCTTCACCCCCAACCCCCCATTCCAGATCAGGCATTCTGCCATAACTGTCCGTATCTTATCTCTCAGTTTTTTTTTTTTTCAAGTTTTTTTTTTTTTTTTTTTTTTTTATGAGTACAAGCATTCTTCATGCAAACCAATCTGCGTAGATGTTTGAGCGCCAAACCCCTACAGCCCCACCAATCCAGTTGGGGGTGAAGTGTTCAATTAAGTTGATCAAATGAGTGTGTCCAGACTACATTGCTTAGTTTCACCATTCACCCCAATCGCGGCCCTTACTTACCCGCGCCCCATCTTCCGCAGATAGTTCCCTAGGCATTAGAAAAGGGACACAAGTGAATGAGAAGCAAAACAATCCACTCTCTCTGAGCTGTTGACTTGGACTCTGGTTCAATTCTGGTGCTTTCTTTCATGGGCTTGACATTTGGTCCAGGAATAACCTTTCGATCCTACTAATGAAAGCCACAGCAATTAGATATATGGTATTTAAGCAGCACTAATAGTTATGGTAGGTTAACTTTAGCATAGGACACATATGTTTGGATGATGTTAAGCCATGGAATCATTTGGTCTCCCCCTGTTAATATTGACAGGGTTTACTGTGCTTATAACAATCTTCCTACCTGTAGAGGATTGTAAGCTGTTGGCAATTCAGCCATGGTTATTCCTCAAGGAGGAGGCAATAGCCAATAGATTTGGATATACAGGCACATGGCGTGCCTCTTGTGCACAGTATTTCCAGGCAGTGAGGTGTAGCTGGTGCTGATGGATGGAGTCTTGCTTGACTCAGGGAGACCGCTATTTGCTTATGGTTTAGTGTCCTTTGGTAACACTCTCTTGGCATTCCAGAGACCAACTAGCCACACTGCTTGTGTGGTCTCAATACATCCTCCCATGTTAACGTAAGGTCTTTGGCAGCTAGGGTCTTATTGCCTCTCCTCCTGCAGGTTTCCCAACTTAGAGGCAAGGAGCCCTTACCTTTTGTGGGCCTTGAATCCCCTGGCCAACATTCCACCTGGTAGAACATCCATTGCTGATGTCAAGAGCCTGCAAAAATATACTTTGCCTGAGGGCATAGCCCCTACAGATTTAGTATTATATTTGCTTCTGAACAGAGAGTATTTTTCACAGTTCTTATGACTATTAGTCAATGAGAAGAAGGCAGTTTTTACCGGTTTTATAAGAGATTGATTACCTCTATAATAGTTGTCTCCCAATTTACAGTTGGAGAACCAACTCATCATCATCGTATTTCTCATTGGTCTGAGTGCGGGGGAAGGAAGAAAGTGCTCTTCATATCAGAACCTTTGTGGCTACCTAGAAGGTAAGTTTCAGTAAGACTCATTAAAGATAGTTGTTACATGTAGGATCCATCAGTAGAAGGTCCATGTTATTGACCCAAGTCTGAGGACTATTTTTTACCCTCCTTACTCAATGTTCAGAGGGGTCAGCCTTTCCATTGCCAATTTTTGGTACAGCCGTATCTCCGAATGCAAAGCGATCTTTTCTTTCAGCGCCGTTGTGGTTGGTCTGACGTTTTTGCTGCCTGTGGAACAAGACAAAATCTTGTTGCCCGTAAATTGTATTTAAGATGTTGAATTGCAAGGTTTGACGGAAGAGTTTCATGTCTGTTCGTGATCGCCCATCCCCTCCCACTTTTTTTAGCGTGGATGAGTCTCCAGAAGACAGTTTATTATACATGACTATATTGTGGAGTCAAGGCACAGATTCATCAAATTCACCCATGTTGTTTTTTGGGGTGGACTATATATGATTCAACTCGGCAGCAAACTTAATTTATGTTTCATCTAAAGAAGAATGTACAATGGTGATACTGTACAACAGAAAATTATAGAGACATTTGTATGTGCCAATCCCCAAAAGTTATTGTTCTACAGATTTTATGTAAAATAAATGCGGATAACAGTGAATTAAGTTCTACCATTAGTAACTCGGATGCATTACAGTTTTTTATCAGATTCTGTAAACCAAGGTTGTTTAATACAAACATATTTACTTTTACTAAGTCCTAAAAACACCATCGGGTTCCTGTAGACAGTTCTGGAAACTGGGTACTTGCACTGAACTCATGTCAATAAACTATGCCTTTAGATCGAATTACACCAGTGTCCTCTCCCACCAATCCCCCTCTTCCCCCAAGACTCACCATTTCAGTTCATTTTTTGATGCAGTCTGCTCGGTGTTCGTTCTTATTTGTACATGCATGCCTCTCCATGAGAAATATTATATCTGGGTTGTTGGTACTAGCTTCCACATATGAGAGGGACAGCCATTTGTCGGTTTTGTTTTTCTGGGACTGTGTTTACTTCACTTAACATAATGTCTTCCAGCCCAATCCATTTACCTGCAAAGTTCATAGATGTTGCCCTCTTTACTGACTGCAGACTCCTATTGTATACAATGTACCACCCATATTTCTCATTCCACTCGTCAAGTGTTGAGGGGAACCTGGGCTGGTTCAAGCTTTTAGGCTATTGTGGACAGAGTTGCCAATAAACATAGCTGTGTGCATGTATCTCTGCCATAAGATCATTTTGTGGGTATATACCTAGAGTGGTATTGACTGGGTCAAATGGCAGGCTCATTTTGAATCTCTAAGGGTTCTCCACACTGCGTTTCCATAGGGCTGTACACAGTTTTTACATTCCCACGCAACTGATGAGGTTCCCTTGCCCGAACTCACCAGACTTTCGGTACTATTCGTCTATATATATATATATAATGCAATATATCTATATCTATCATCTATCTATCTATCTATCTATCCATCTAATCTAATCTATCTATCATCTATCTATCCTTTTATCTTGCTATCATATATGTGCTTTCTTAGATTTGTAATCCAATTAGCTAAACCACAATTTACCTGTTGAATAATGATGATATAGGCCACATAATTACAGTTCAGTGACAATTAAGTCATGAAGACAGAGGAATATGACACAGCTGTTGATGTTATTTTGGGAAAAAAACATCGTGTAAGAAATGGGAACATATTACATTGGGGTATAGTAAGCATTTTAATTGCAGGAAGAAAAGTGAAAATGGAATAATGCCTTAGATTAATTAGGAGAGTATATTGCAAATAAACCCATACAAAACAATGAAATTCATTTATACTAGAAAATAAATATTTTATTTTACTCATAATTGTTAATGATAGAGGTGCTTAATTAAATCCAACAGGTTGAGTTTTTTGGATTTGGGGCATAGAGAATTAGGTTGTCTCTTGAGAACTGTTCAGTGACTCAAGTGTTATGTCCCCCAATGTCACATGTCATTTGTAGTCTGTGAACATGGAATGCTTCATCATCTTTCTGTCTCAGTTATCTACTCAGGACTTCTTTGTCTATTATTGATCCTTGCACTTCCATATGTTATTTTAGGATTCTTTCTAAATTCTGTGCTAGATGCCACTCTAATTTTCATGGGATTGCATTGAATATACAGGTTACTTTTGGTAAAAATATTTAATTTCAAAATATAAAAAATTAATTTTGCCCATCCATGAGCATAGGAAGATATTTCCTTCTTTTAGTTATATTTTCAATTTCTTTAATCAGTGTATTAAAGTTTCATTCCAAATATATTTCATCTCTTTGCTTATATTTATTTCTAAGTATTTTATTATATTTTTAACTATGTGGATAGAATTGTCCTTTGAGTTTTATTTGGAGATGTTGGTTGGTGGTATTTGGAATATTTTATTTGGATGTTTGTTGGTTACTGATATTTCAATACTGATTTTGTATCACATTACTTTACTGAAAGTAATTATCAGTTCTAAGAGTTTCCTGGAGGAGTTTACAGAATCTTTTAAGTCCAGAATCATATCCACATGAGATAAAATAACTTCATCCTTTCCTGTTTGAATCTTTTTATTTCTTTCTCTTACTGTTCTACCCAAGCCACTCTAAACAAAAGAAGAGAGAGAAAACCCAACTAGTGAAAATAGAGATGGAAAGATGAATGTTATTACAGATTGCATGAAATACAGAGGATCATTTGGGGAAAACTGTGGAAATTTATACTCCATAATGTTCAAAAATATAGAATAAAATATAATTTCCTGGGCAAATATAACTTACTAAAATTAAATCAAGAAGGTAGAAATGACTTAACTAGATCTATCAAAAGCAATGATATTGAAAAAAAAATTGAGGTGATAACTAAACGAGTCCTCACAAAACAAACAAAAGAAAACAGAAACGGAGAGGACATCAATGGATGATTCAATGATGAATTTTACAAATTCTTTTTTTTTTTGACAGTTTCATTCTTTCTTTTTTGCAAGAAAAAAGAATTTAATGTTAGAAAAACAAAATACAAAAGACAAACTATAAAGGA
The DNA here is from genome assembly GCA_009823505.1 of Rhizomys pruinosus. Lineage (NCBI taxonomy): Eukaryota > Metazoa > Chordata > Mammalia > Rodentia > Spalacidae > Rhizomys > Rhizomys pruinosus. The sequence continues at coordinate 77,697 of VZQC01003844.1, forward strand.
CAAATTAATAAATCAAAAGTTAGCAAAATTATTTCACTTAAAATATTGCAAATTTCATGCCCATAATTTCAAATTTGATGATTTTAGTATCACCTCTCACAGAGTTTAGGATTTCCTCTCTGTCATCATTATATGTTTAATATATCTATTATGGATCTTTAAAGCTTTTGTTAGCTTGTTAGTGTGTCTGCAGGATACAAGTTTTTCGTAATTGGATTTTTCTCATTTATTACACATCATAATTTTCTTTTTTATATTTTTATTGAAGTTTTGTGCATTTCATACAACATTTCTTAATCAAATTTGGATCTAATTCCCCTTCCTTGCCCCCTCCCCATCAGAGCTCATGCACTCTGCCATACATGTCCTTCTTTCTTCTTTTTTGGAATTCATAGCTTTCCCTTTGAGTTAATATTACTTTAAAGTATGAGGGGGCTGGAGAGATGGCTCAGCGGTTAAGAGCACTGACTGCTCTTGCAGAGGACCCGGGTTTGATTCCCAGCGCCCACATGGAGGCTAAGAACCGTCTTTAACTCCAGTTCCAGGGGAAACCGACACCCTCTTCTGACCTCTGCGGCATTGCACAGCACAGGTGCACCAAAATCCATGCAAACAGTACACTCATACACATAAAAAAATAAATAATAAAAAAGTTAAAGTATGCATACATACCCTCCCCCATATACCACAGTTATAAAGTCTGAAAATATGCAGTAGGTTAATTCTAGATCCCATTACGGTATTCACATTATAATGGTACAGTTGCTTTCAGTTAAAAGAAAATTTTTACATATAGAATGATTAGTATATATATCTAGATATATATATAATGTTATATATATATCTATATAACATTTTTTATATAAAAAAATAATATATAAAAATTATCATATATATATATATATATTTTTCTATATATATATATTATTTTTTTTCACTTACTACTAGGTATTTGTTGCTCGTATCCATAGATGAGGGAGACCATTTGTTCTTGTTTTTCTGGGACTTGTGTTTACTTCATTAGCATAATGTCTTCTAGTTCTCTATTACCTGTTAAGTTCATGATGTCATCTTTCTTTCCTGCTTTCTAGAACTCCATCGTGTAGATATACCACCATTTTCATTATCCATGCATGGTGAGGGGCATTTGGGTTGGTTCCAGCTCTTTGCTATTGTGAAGAGAGCTGCAATAAACATGTGTCTTGTAGGTATATACCCAGGAGTGATATGACTGAGTCAGGTGGTAGAATCATTTTGAATCTTTTAAGGGTTCTCCACACTGCTTTCCATAGTGGTTGATGACATAACATACATCAAAGTCTTCCAAAAATTTAAGGGACAGGAAGGCTACTGAACTCATTCAGTGAAATTAATAGAGTCATTAAAATAATATCAGATGAAGACAAAACTAAGAAGAAAAATATAGACCAATTCTTAGATGCACACAGACAAAAATATCAAGAATATTCTACAATTTCAACAGTACAATAAGAAAGAGATACCACCTGGGATTTTATCTCAGTGGTACAAGTCACTTTAACCCGGGGGTGGGTAAGGATAAGGAAGATAAAGAAATAAAGAAAAGAAAAGTAAATAAATAAAAGATCCATGATATAAATATACTGGAGGAAGGACATTACCTTATCAATCTTAAGCAACACACTTTTAAAAATAGGTAATGAGCTTTCCAAGTATGGTGGTGCATACATTTAATCCCAGTACTTGGGAGGCAGAGACAGGAGGATCTCTGTGAATTTAATGTTAGCCTTGTCTTCACAGCATGTTCCATGCCAGCTGGAGCTACAGGGAGACCCTGTCAAAAAGACCACAAAAGTAGGTAAAGAAACTAGGAATGGAAAATTCATATCTCAGTATAATAAACACTCTATGTGGCAAGCATACAGCCAATATTATTCTAAATGGTAACAATATGAAAGATTTCTTCTAAATACATACATATGGTTGCCCACTTTTTGTTGTTGTTTGAAAATGTGCATATCTTATTATTAAATTGAAATGGAACTATTCTTATAGAGAGATCAAAGGAGTATTGTTTTATGAATAAGTAAAGGAGAGATGGTAATATATTTCTGGGTAGAGGTAACTGCCACTATGCCTGATGACCTGGGTACAAACCTCAGCATTGATAGACATAGAATCTTAATGTGATTTTTCAAAGTTACGGACATTTTTATCCCCTTGCTTTCAAATTGTATTTGATGTCAAACAATGCTTTTATTATAGCCTTTTATTACAGCACATTCTTTAGTAGAAAATATAACAAGGTGTATTAGCAAGCAATGGAAGATGTCTGAATTCTGCCTTTTTCTTCAGGGAAGCCACACATTGATTGAGTCAACATTTGATATAATGAAAATACCCAAGACCTTTATGAGGGAAGGAAAGGACTGGTTCCCTCAAGTGTTCTTTCCAACATCCAAATGCTCACTGCGTCATGGGTGTATCCACATAAAAACATATTTACCCAGATATGCACAAAGCCAAAAATGTAATCCAAAACTTAAAAGGAACCAAGAACATGAAACACGTTACCAAATGTGCTACTATCTCTAACAATTTTACTCTCTTTGGGGGAAATTAGCTTCATTTCTCTGATGAGAGTGTTGCATTTTAATTGTGATCAGTAATGTGATCAAAGACTGGCCTTTGTGAAACTAAGGAAATGACAAATGCAACCACATTTTTTGGTGTTCAGCAGAGTAAGTTGGGTATGTTGCCATTGTGCTATCCAGTGAGTCTTTTAGATTATTTCCATCATCTTAAAAAGTCCTTGAATACTTTTGAATTTATTGATCTGTCTCTGTGACTGTTGTATTCGAATATCTCTCCATTATAGCACCCATAAATATTGTATGATTTGGAAATAAAAGAGAAATATTTTCCCCAAATCTTTCCACAATCGTTGTCAGCAAAACTCACTGAGATCAGTTTAGAACTTCACAGTCATGCTTAGAATTGAACTACCCCCAAGATGACAGTAGACAAATAACTGTATTTAATTATCAGCCATTTTCTCACTTGCTATGGTTTATCACTCTTAGAGGAATAAAAAGATTTTTTCCTATTTTCTACCAAGAAAAGTGATTTCTTTGAGAAATGCTTCTCTGTTCTGTATCCTGTTAATAAGTATCATATTTTTAAAGAATGAAGGAGTTTTGACTGCAAAGTATATATATTGTTATCATATCATTCAGTTCAGATGCTCTCTGTTTATCCTTTGTCCTTTTGACCTGTCCAAAGTGCTCATTGGGGTATGAAGTCCCATACTATGTGTGTACTGGGGTAAGTCTGTGACTTGTGGGCCTGGAGGGAATCATCTTATAAAGTTTGTTGCACCAGATTTGGGCATATATATTCCATCTTGTGAAATCTTCTGGCGAATTGTTCCTTTGATAAAAAATGTAATGGCCTTCTTTGTTCTCTTATGATTTTTTTCCTTTGAAGTCTTTTTGTCTGATATTTAAAAATAGCAACAACTGATTTCTTTGGTCCCTTGCTGGATATTTTTTTCCATCCTTTCACCTAAGGTGTTGCCTGTCCTTGAAGGTAAGATTGTGTTTCATGTAGACAGGCATATGGATGGTTTCTGTTTCTAATCCAATCTCCCCAGTCTATGTCTTTTGATTGGGGAATTTAGTCATTATATTAAAGTTGGGATGATAGGTTTGTGTTGCTTCTTTTGCCTACTTTATCCATTTTCAGTTTTGGTTTAGGTTTCTACTCTGCAGTTATGCCTTTTATTGATCTCTTTTCTAGGTGCCTGGATGGTTGTTCCTTTCTTCTGTCTTTGAATTGCTCACAGTATTCTCTGAAGGGTTGGTTTTTCCGGTCATATATTCTTTCATCTTGTTTAGTCATGGAAGATTTTTCTCTCTCCTTCAACATAATCGACAATTTTGCTGGTGTAGTAACCTGGGTTGGATCTATTGTCCTTCTACTGGGAATGCTTTGCTCACGTTCTTCTTGTTTTCCTAGTTTGCCCAGAGAAGCCCGTTTGTAATTTCTGAGTAGGTTTCCCTTATTGGTGTCACTGTGTTTTTCTCTGGGCTTTAAGGTGTTTTGTCTTGTTTTGGGTGTCTAGCATTTTTAACTATGCTGTGGCATGGACGTTTTTCTCTTTTTCTGCTCTGTTTTGTTTGGGTTTTACATCCTTTGGAGCTTCTCAATTCCTTCTTGTAGCTCATTGCTTCACTGGTTGTTCCCTTATCTTTTTCAGCATGGAATTCTTTTCAGTGTTTCCACTTCCTTCCGGATTTTTGTCATTCTCTCTCTCTCTCGGTCCTTTTTGAGTTTTTAATTCTCTTCTTAATTCTTTGATTTGCTTTTTATCATTTGTACTTCTTTAAGTATGTCCACAATTGTACTTCTGATATCTGTGTCCTGGGACATCCCCAGGGTGATCCCACAGTTGGAATCTTCCACAGGGTTGGTAGAGCTTAGTGTGGGATTATCCTCACCTTTGCCATGTTGTCTCTTCTTCATTTTCCTGACATATTGGCTTCTCCTTGCCTGCATTCCAATCTGAGTCCCAAATGCCTCTTCACTGTGTTGAAAGCTTGCTTTGCTTGCCTCATTCATATGCCTTCATTGTTTGTTTGATTTTGATTTGTTTTTTTTTTTCCTTTACTCCTTGCTTATGGAGCATTGACTTCTCTAAGCTTTAGACTTTCTATTGGAAGTCCAACTCACTCATCCCTTTCTGTTCTAAAGGTTTTCCAAAGAATCCACTTGGACACTCCTTTCTTCAGCAATCCCAGTTGGCAGGAGTGGGGGGTGCAGGGGTGGGAGGTGCTCTTTAGCCAGTGCCCCAGTACCTGTGCTTCAGGTGGTCTTAGGATATCTGCTGAAAATAAATAAATTTTTTAAAAGGAATAATATTGCTTGTGTTCCTGCGGTTCATATTCTTAAGAGAAAACACAAGTTAATTATTTTAAATAACTAAATTTCAACTTCCCAAATGATAACTAACATCTATAAATAAATATTTGAACACAAACAGATGCATGCCTGTGCGGACACACACACACACACACACACACACACACACACACACTCACACAAACAAGATGCACACCACAAATCTTCATAATTTATACAGTACTCATCAATTCACTTCTTTCTGGTTTGTTTGGTTGATGTCAGGATCTTGAACTCTATATAGTCCAGACTGAGTTTAACTTATGATCATCTTCCACTATCCTCCTTAGTTCTGGGAGTGAGAGTGTGTGCCTCCACAAGTAGCCATAATGTCTCTTCATTTCAATATTGAGCAATTCATGACCTGTATCATTGAAACAAAATTCATCTAGACCCAAAATAATCTAAAATTTACTTTCAAAAATCACCCCTCTTGAGCCAGGCATTGTGGTGGATGCCTTTAATCCCAGCACTCAGAAACAGAGGCAGATTGATCTCTGTAAGACTGAGGCCAGCCTGGTCTACAGAGTGAGTTTAGGTCAGCTGGGACTACAGGGAGATCATGTCTCAAAAATACCCAACTGTCTATTCTTCTGGTAATAGCCTGTGTTATTTTGGGGAGTCTCTTGGACTCAAAGGGTGGTTTCTCCTGTCTGGTACTGTGTTCCTTGATATATAGCCTTCAGCTACACATATACACTACTGCTCGGATTATTTATAGATGTACTGGGGGATGAGTTAATACACCTCTCTCTCTTCTCTCTCTCTCTCTCTCTCTCTCTCTCTCTCTCTCTCTCTTCTCTCTCTCCTTCTTCCCTCCCTAGTTTAAGTGTCCCCATTCCCCCTTGATAACGCCTGTCACCTATTATCTCAGTCTCTTGTGTTACTTCTTCCCATTTAACCCCATGGTTCCTTGTATGTCCTCTCCTCCTCCCTTCCCAACTGAATGTTCGTATTTTCCCCATTTACCCAGTATATCAAGGAATATATGGATACAAACACTTGACTTATTGGGACTTAACATATGTGACAGAATGCATAAAATTATTGTGGGGGAGGATATGGGGGACATAGATGTCAGAAGGGTCAAAATTTGACCAAATACAAAAAAAATCATACATTTTTATTCAAACAAAACAAATTGATTATACAAGGGTCTAGTGTGCACGTGTATGTTGGAGTGTGTGTGTGTGTGTGTGTGTGTGTGCATGTGTGTGTGTGTGTTTCCAGGCTTCATCCATTTATGATTATGACTCCCTTGATGGAAATGTATGGCTAGCAACCTGTTTTTTCTTTCAGTAGAAGTGATTATGACAAATGTCTAATTATAATACTTGAAGAGTCAAAGAATTGGGATTTTAAAAAACATTTCTAAATGATAAACCCTGATTTTTAAGAACTTTTGTATGCCAAGCAGGTGCAATCATGCCTGCTTGTATGACTGAGATGGAGCCTAAGAATTTAAACTGAAGAGTGAATTAACAGTATCCTAGCCAGTAATGAAGAAGTGACATTGCAAAAGCATAGCCTTCACAACACTATGGCTACCCTGACAAGGCAAACCCTGCATGGTACACCAATAGACTGCATCAACACTATTCTGGGAAGTTCTAGTTTATGAAAATGAATTGCAATGTGTCATAAGACAAACAAGCCACTGACAGAAGCAGAATCACAAGACTAATGGATGCTCATGATTTGGATCAAAAGCAACTTTCATGCAATCTAGACTGTACCTGGTTTATCTTGGGGTATTTGAAGGCCATGAAATCCTGATCAGGAGCTTTGCACTTCATCTTAATGGAAGCACTTATTTACACTATTCTTAGAAGCTATGTGGGGAGAGATAGGTCTGGATTATTTTGGTGCAGTCATGGAGATTGTGATTCAAGAAGACCACAGTTAGGTGGGCCCTGAATCTGCAACTTGTCACAAATTCATCTGTGGTGAGTTGTTTAAAATCCCACACACAGCTTATGTAGATTGGCCACTGTTAAATATCTACTAAGTAGCTTAACAATATTGAATCATGGCTGAAAATGAAATATTTCTGTGCCTCAGTTTCATTAATGTCCAATGCTGAAGGGAATTTAACATTCATTCAATGAGCAAAGCAATTCTGAGAAAATGTTTCCTACATACTGTGTACAAGATTTCTTGTGGAAGGGTTCTGAGAGGATAGCCCTAGCGGTTAAAGAGCACTGACTCCTCTTGCAGAGGATCAGGTTCGATCTCCAGCACCACATGGCAAGCTAAGAAACCTTCTGTAACTCCAATTCCAGGAGAACGTTCCAGTGCCTAGAGGAAATCTGACACCGTTCGTCGGGCACCTCCGCTGGCCTTGCACGACATGGGTACACAGACCTACATGCAGACTATGTACATTCTGAGCCATACCAAAATAAATAAAATTTAAAAAAAAGATTTCTATTTTATGTGTACAAATGTAATGCCTACATGTATGTATGTGTGTGAGTGTGTGTGTGTGTGTGTATGTGTGTGTGTGTGGTGTGTCGGCATCAGTCTTCAGCAAATGAGATAGATACTTTTATCGAGGAAGACTCTCTAACTGACCTGTACCTTGACAAGGTGGGTTGGCTGCCCACAGAGGCCCAGCAATCTACTTGCTGCACCTTCCCAGCACTGGGATTTCATGCACACAGAAAGCCTGGCATTTTTTCAATGTGGACTTAGGGGATCAAACTTATCTCCTTGTACATATAATTAAAGCACATTACCAAATGATCTAATGTCTCAGTCCCTTAATAAGGCATATATTTAATAATTTATTTTTAAGCATTTCACACATGAGTAGTATATTCATATAATTTCTATCCCTTCCTTTCCCCCTCTGACTCTTCTGACTCCACCCCATTCCTTCTCAAAATTGTGACCAATTTAAAAATCATTATTGTTACAAATATATACATATATATGCATATACACACATAACCCACCTAATCCATTTAGTGTTGCTTGTATTTACATGTGTTTAATGCTGATCACTAGTAATTAGATAACTGCCAATGAGTACAACCTTGGAGAAAACTGAGTCTCCCTTTCTCAGCCTATTGTTGAATACCCTGTACTCACTTAATCTCTGCGTTTAACAAGTCTTGAACTCTGTAATAGTCTCCATAAGTTGCAAAAAAAAATACATCCCTTTAATAATAGGTGAGACCTACACTTGTATGTGGGAATAAGGATAAGTTGTTAGAATTCAGTTAGAAACTATATTGGTTTAGGAAAATGGCAGTAGTAGGGTCTTCTTTTGGGCCATGACTTCTCAGTGTCAACACGGATCTTTTTTTTTTTTTTTTTTTTTTTTTTTTTTTTTTTTTTTTTTTTTTTTATTTTTTTTATCTCTTATTGAGCAGGACTCAAGTCCAATTTGACAATTGCTGGTTATCCCCCAGGATAAAAGTGTCACAACTGCACCAGTAGGGATAGCTTCCTAGGCAAGTTCTTTGCTCCTGGATAGTGGTCAAGGACTGAAGGGAAACTTTTACTCATGAAATTTCAACAAGATGGTTGGCTACAGACCTGCATGCCACCAGATGGCATGCATGCATAAATGGGGGAAGTTTAGGAAAGTACCGCCAATAAATAGGATTTTTTTTTTTTTTGTTTTGGAAACTCTAAGTTTATTTCTACCTTATTCTGGAGTCAGGTTTCCCAGATACTTAAAGTAATCTCATATATATATATACTTTCGTTGAGACATTTTAAATAATCGAATCCTATCTACTGTGAAGATATCTCTAAGTAAAAAAAAAACAAATCTATGAGAGCAAAACACCAAATGTACATTAAGTTTAAATAGTGAAAAACGGAGACACCATAACACGCCAGGGCAGGTGCACAGCTCTACAGTTCTAGGGGTGGTCAGGCGCGGGGGCAGCTGGGATGCGGGGTCTCTCTCTGAATCTTCTCGGGGTCCCCGGTCCCAGGGGGCCCGCACTCTTCCACTGCAGGGTGATATTTGGAGGGCGTGTTGTTCTGCTCTGGTCCGGGCAAGAGGACTTGTGGGTGGGAACCTAGGTTGCAGGCGAGATGCCATAACCCGCCAGGACAGGTACACAGCTCTACAGTTCTAGGGGTGGTCTGGCGTGGGGGCAGCTGGGAGAGGTCTCCGCTCTGAACCCGTCTCCGTGGTCCCTGTCCCAGAGGTACCGGGCGTGGGCTAGGTCAGGCACACACTATCCCCCCCCCACACAAGTGAATTTGCTAGAGTCCCAAGTGGTCTTCCTTTGGATGGAACCTTCAGAACAGCAGAGACGACTAACCTTAGGCTTCCACAATCAAAATGATACACCAAAATGAAAAACCTACACCTAGGCAGTCAATTACACCAATAAAAAATAAAAAATAAAAAAATTTAAAAAAAAAAGGGAGGGGAAAGGGGAAAAAAAGAAGCCTAAGAAGGAGGCAAGCAAAGCCATCTGCTAATATAGTGAAAAGGTATTTGTGATTGAACCACAAAAGGGGAAACCACATGCCAGGGACACGACGAAGGAACAACATTGGAAAGGCACAGGATACTCCACACCAGGCCCTACCCCAAAAACCTGGAGGAGATAGCCACAATGGATCCCCTTGGAGGAGACCAAAGAAACAGAGCGAGAGGAATAAGGGAGACATCTGCAGAGAAATGTACAGACAACGATCAGAAGAATGGGATAGAACGACATGAGCGAGAATGAAAAACTCAAAAAGGACGTCGAGGGATACAATGACAAACTTTGTTAAGAACTAAAGGAACAGATTTGACAAATTCCAGAAAGAATTGAGGGAGAAAAAAACAAAGCCGAAGGCGATAGGAGAAAATAAGGAAGCCACACAAAGACGGAGGAGCACCAAGAAGAGATGGAGAAGCACAAAGAAGAGCTGGAGAAGCTCCAAAAGGGAAATGGAAGTACTAAATGATAAACCACAGGAGGAAACAAAAGGTTACATTAAAACACTCAGTCAATCAAGAAGACAGAAAAGGAAAAAGCCGCAGAAGTAGAATAGAGGAATCAGAACAAACAACATCAGACCTGGAAGATAACCAAAGCTCAAGTAGAGAAGCTCTAAATAAAGATTAGGAAATTTAAAAGACACAAAAGTGGGAACAACCAGGAAATATGGACACTATGAAAAGACCAAAACCCGGCCGCAGCAGAGGAATAGAGGAAGGAGAAGTAGCCCAAGAGAACAGTATTGATCAGAGCGGCCATCATGAAGAAGAGAGGTAAAAGTTCCCCAAAACTACCAAGAGCTCAAGCCCCTACAAAATGACAAGAGCACTCATAGGACCCCAAATGACAAGATTGAAAAGGAAACTCCCCCAGCCATATCATAGCTAAAATGCTAGATGCCCAAAACAAGACAAATTCTGAGGGCCACAAAAGAACAACAAGTCACATACAAAAGAAACCCAGCTGAATTACAACTGACCTTCTTCTCGCCTCAACTACCAGAAAAGTGCAAACTATGAAAGCGGGAAGAACATGGAGCAAAGCATTCCCTGTGTTTTTTTTTTGTTAAAGGATATGGATGCCAACCCAGAATACTTTACCAGCAAAAAAAGTCGACTATACTGGAGGAGAGAGAGAAACAGCGGCCAGGACAGAAACAAGATGATGGAATTAATGTCTGGAAAAACCAACTCTTCATAAAAAAAACTTGAAGCAATTCAAAGGGCAGAAGAGAGGATGACCAATCCTCAAACACCTAGGAAAAATAACTAATAAAAAAAACATAACCATAGGAGGAAAATCAAAGGGTAGAAGTCCAAATGGATAACAAAACGAAAGGAAGCAAACATCCATCTTTCCATTATACACCTTAAATATTAATGGTCTAAACTCCCTCAATCAAAAGGCATAGACTGGGAGATATGGATTAGGAAACAAAAACCCATCTATCTGCTGTCTTACAAGAAACCCATCTCAATTTCAAGGAGAGGCACCAACTTAAGGGGAAGGGGTGGAAGAAATAGGCCAAGCAAATGGTACCAACTAAAAGAAAGCGGGTGTGGCTATTCTATCGCAGACAAAATAGACTTCCAAAACAAAAGGAAATCAAAAGAGACAAAGAGGGCCATTACTTTTTTATTAAAGGAACAATTGACGATGACGATTTCACAATCATAAATATATATGCACCAAACACTCGGTGCACCAAACTTTATAAAGCCAAATCTTCAGGATCTCAAGGCACATATTAACCCCAGCCCACTAATACTCGGGGACTTCAATACCCCATTAAGTCCTCTAGACAGAACAACAGGGAACCACGGAGATATAATAAAGAGAGGACATCTGAACTAAATGACACAATACACCAATTGGACCTCCACCAAACATCTACCGAATATTCACCCACACACCAGAGACTACACTTTCTACTCAGCCACCTCATGGAACCTTCTCCAAAATAGGGCATATACTGGGACCAGGAAAAAACTCATTGTAAATATAAAAAGATTGAAATTACTATCATGCATTCTATCAGACCACAGTGCAAATAAAACTCAATATCCACACCAGAATAACTCCTACCTCCATCCTACAGGAACACATGGAGACTAAACAACACTCTCCTAATAATGAGTGGGTCAAGGAGAAATAAAGAAAGAAATAAATAACATTCCTGGATGATGATCACGATAAACAACACAGCAAGATCTATGGGACACTCTTAAACCAATCCTAAGAGGGAAGTTTAGAGCTCTAAGTGCCCACATTAAAAAACAGAAGAGCCACATGTGAATGTTCTAACAATGCAAGCTAAAGTACTTTGAGAGGGGGACAACAACAAATGAACCCGAAAACGGAGCAGACAAGAAGAAATAACAATATAATCACATAGTTGCAGAGCAAGTAGGATTCAATGATAGTAGAAACAAATTGAGAAAAACTTAACCATTACAAAAAATCAAATGGCATTTCCAAAAGTTGTTTCTTGGAGAGAATAAACACAAAGAGAGACAGACCGAGCCCAGTTAACCAAAGAGAAAGAGGGGGGAAACAAACTCCAAATCAAGGTAATCTGTGATGAAAGGGGAAATAGCACAACAAACAAGGTGGGCACATAAAAAATAATAGGAAATAGGAAAAGAAAAAAAGATATTTGGGATAAGATTCCGATCAAGGCAGACGGGCACGTACGCAAAAAACTTATCTTCTACTAAGTTTGAAAACCCTAGAAGACAAAGAAAATGGATGAATATCTGAATACTGGGGGACATTCACCCATCGCTCAACCAAGAAGAAGGTGACAGCCGAAAAATCCAGACCAAATCGTACAGGATAGATAATCGCAGAGGGAAGAAAGTAGCCGCCCAACCAAAAATGCCCAGGGCCCCGAGGAATGCAGTGGCTAGACTGCGAAAAATATGTTCAAAACGACTTACAACCTCATGTAATACTTAAAGTGTGTAGACGGATAGCCAAATGGAGGGACTTCTACCAAATTCCTTCTATTGAAGCCAGCAGTGCCGCGACGACCAAAACATGGAAAGATACATACCAAAAAGGGACAACGAGAGATCCCAGCTTCCTAGGAACAAGAGGGGCCAAAAGGCCGATATAAAGGTAGTGCGGGCCAAGCGCCGACAGACTCACAGGCAAGAAAACGCAGCCACTCTATGGGACCAAGGGGGCGTCAGAAACAGAGATTGCAGGGAGGTGCAATCAGAGTGAAAAGCAATTAATACATCCATCATCAAATATAAATGGATGAAGGACAAAAACCACGCCATCATCTAAATAGATGCGGAGAAAGCCTTTTACAAAATACATCCAGTCCACCCTTCATGGTTTAAAGTCCTGGAGGGAATTGGGCTGGAGGGAGCATTCCTCACTATAATCAAAACCAAGTATGCTACAGGAAACCCAACGCCAATCTCATCCTAAATGGGGGAAATTGACAGACATGCATCCCTTGAAAAGGTATGGAACTCAGCAAGGCATGCCCCTTTTCAACACTCCTCTTCAATATAGTTGTTGAAACCCTCGCTAGGGCCATAAGGCACGAAAAGGAAATTAAGGAGTTCTACTTGGAAAAGAGTGAATTCAAAGCTATCCCTTTTGCTGATGATATTATTGATTTGGGTCTACCTAAAGGATGCTTAGAACTCCACCAGAAAACTCCAGAAACAATTAAGAGCTTTGGTAAAAGTGGCAGGATGCAAAATAAATGTAGAAAAAATCCAGTAGCCTTTCTTTACACCAAACAACAAGCAATTGAAGAAGGAACAAGGAGACCTTCCCACTCACAATAGTCCCAAAAACAATAAAATCCTAGGATAACAAACTAACCAAAGACACCAAGGATCTCTACCAAAAAAAATTTTATAACCCCTGAAGAGCGAAATTGAGGAAGACATCTAGAAGATGGACAAACCTCCCATGCTCACTGGATTGGGAAATAAACTATAGTAAAAATTTCCATCCTACCCAAACTGTGTACAGATTTAATGCGATCCCAATCAACTCCCCAAGAGTTTCCTCACAGGATTGGAAAAAAAATCCTCAATTTCATTTGGAAACACAACAAAAGACCCCTAATAGCCCAAGCAACCCTGAGTGAAAAGAGCCATACAGGGGGGATCCCTATACCAGACATCAACTATACTACAGGTCTATAAACATAAAAACAGCCTGGTACCAACACAAAAACAGACCAGTTGAAAAACGGAATAAAACTGAAGATTCCATCCTGAGCTTCATGAAATTAAGCCACCTCATATTGCCAAGAAGCCACATGGAAGAAAGGACAACCCTCTTCAGCAATAATCGGTGTTGGCAAAACTGGATCACCAACTTGTAGAGAAGAACGAAATTAAACCCCTACCTCTCACCTTTGTACAACGACAAACTCCAGATGCGACCAAGCAACCTCAAACGTGAAACCCCAAACTCGGAGGGTGATAGAAGAAAAAGCTGGCCGCAGACTACAAGCGTAGGGGTAGGAAAGACTTTCTAAATCAGACAGCAGCTTTTTTTTGCACAAGAAATACGACGACAATTGACAAATGGGAACCTCATAAACCTCAAAAAGCTTTGTACATCAAAGTAACAATAAAGGAAGTAGGAGAATTACCCACAGATTGGGAGGAATCCTTCACTGCCCATACATCTGACAAAGCATTACTTCAGAGTATACAAGCTACTCACAACAACAAAGAAGAAAGAAAAACATAATGGAATCATTCAAAAGAGTAGCAAAGATCTGAACAGTGACCTCACAGAGGAGGAATTAGAGATGGGCGAGAAACATCTTAAGAAGTGTTCAATCATTCTGATAATTAACGAAATTGCACATTAAAACCACTTTAAAAAAAAAAAAAAAAAAAAAAAAGACTGGCTAGGATCAGGAAACACGAATGCTACCAAGTGCTGAGAGGTTGCGGGCAAAGGGGAAACACTCATCCATTGCTGGTGGGAATGTAAACTGTAAACTCGTACAGCCACTATGGAACGCAGTGTGGAGAACCCTTGAAGACTCAAAATGAGCCTGCATTTGACCCAGTCATACCAACCCTGGGTATATACCCCCAATACTCATCTTACTGCAGAGGATACATGCACAGCTATGTTTATTGCCAAACTCTGTCACAATAGCAAAAAAGCTTGAACAGCCCAGGTGCCCTTCAACTGCGAGTGGATAGAGAAAATTGGTACATGTATACAAGGAGTATATTGCAGGCCGAAAGAGGGACAACATCATGAACTTGCAGGTAAATGGAGGAGCTTGGAAGGAAACATTTTTTTAATGTATAAGTGAAGCTAAACCCCTCCCCCCCACCAGTCCCAGAACACACACGGACAAATGGTGTCCTCATATGTGGATGCTTAGTACCAACAACCCAGATATACATATTTCTCTTCCTGGAGAGGCATGCATAGTAAAAGAACAAACAAACCAGAAAGCCTGCATCAAAAAAATCGAACGGAAATGGTGAATGGGGGGGGGGGGGATTGGTGAGAGGGACACGGGTGTCGATTCGATTAAGGCATATTAAATTGACATGAGTTCAGCAAGTACTCAGTTTTGCTTAGACACGTCTACAGGACACATGGTGTTTTAGGACTTAGTAAAAGTAAATATGTGTATATTAAAACAACATTGGTTTACGAATCGGATAAAAACGGTAATGCATACGAGTTAAATGTAGATATAATTCACTGTTGCCCACATTTTTACATAAAAATCTGTAGAGCAATAACTTGGATTGACCCATACAAATGTTCTCATAATTCTCTGTTGTACAGTATCCACATTGTAGCCTTCTCTTTAAGATGATTTAAATAAAAAATTAAGTTTGCTTCCGAAGTTAATCATAAGATAGTCACCCAAAAAACAACATGGGTGAATTTGATGAACTCTGTGCCTTGACTCCACCCTATAGTTCTGTCTAACTACAAACTGTCTTCTGAACTCATACGCTAAAAAAAAGTGGGGGGGTGGGGATACAGAAAGACATGAAACCTCTCGTCAAACCCTGCAATTCAAATCTTAAAACTAAACTACGGGAAAAGATTTGTTTGTTCAAACATGGACAAAACGTCACCAACCTAACGGCTGAGAAAAGAAAAGATACAAGCTTTGCCTTGAGTAGGATGCACCAAAAAATGGCAACGGAAAGGCGACCCATCTGCACATGAAAGGAAAAAACGCCTAGGATTGCCATAAATATCGAACCCCTCCGTGGATCCTACATGTAACAACTATTTATAATGAGTCCTACTGAAACTTACCTTTTAGGTGCCACAAAGGTTTTGATATGAGCGACTTTCTTTCCTTCCCCCCTCATAGAACCAGGAGAAATATGCCGATGATGAGGTCGTTCTCCAACTGTAAAATTGGGCGACAAATATTATAGAAGGTAATCTCTTCTACAACCGGTAAAAACTTGCCTCTTCATTGGGGACTAATAGACCATAAGACGTGAAAAGAATTATCTCTGTTCAGAACCAAATATAATACTAAAGTTAGGGCTATGCACCAGGCAAAGTATCTTATTGCAGGAGCCTTACATCGCAATGGATGTTCTACATGTGATGTTGGCCAGGGGATGCAAGGCCCCACAAAAGTTAGGGCTCCTTGCCTCTAAGTTGGGATACCTGCAGGAGGAGAGGGCAATAAGACCCTTCTGCCAAAGGACCTGACGTTAAATGGGAGGCATTGTATGAGACCGCACATGCAAGTGTGCAGATGGCCTCTGGACTGCGGGGATGCCAGAGAGTGTACCAAAGGCCACTTAAACCAATTAAAGCAAATACGGGTCTCCCTGAATCAAGCAAGACTCCACCATCAGCACCAGCACACCTCACCTGCCTGGAAATACTGTGCAACAGAGGCAGCCATGTGCTGTATATCCCAAATCTAATTGGCTATTTGCTCTCTCCTTGGAGGCATAACCCCTGGCTGATGCCACAAGCTTACATCCTCTACAGGTTAGGAGATGTTATAAGGCCACAGTAAGACCCGTCATATTAACAGGGGAGAAAAATGTAATTCTGGATTAACTCAATCCATACATATGTGTCTATGCTAAAGTCACCTACCCAAATTTAAAACTGTTCGTGCTGCTTAAATACCTATTATCTATCTTATGGCTTGTGCTTCATTAGTAGATCGAAAGGTATTCCTGGACAAACTGTCGCACATGAAAGAAAACAGCCCGAATTGACCAGAGCCAAGTCAACAGCCTCCAGAGAGAGTGGATTGTTTTACCGCTCTTCCACCTGTGCCCCTTTTCCAAGCTAGGGAACAATCTGCGGAAGAGGGGCGTGCGTAGAATGTAAGGGCCGCGATTGGGAGTGACTGGTGAAACTACAGCAATGTAGTCTGGACATCATTTGATCAACTTGATTGATTGCACAAACAACATGTCACCCCCAAACTGGATGGTGGGGCTTGTAGGGGTTTGGGCTCAACAGTCTACGGATTGGTTGTGCATGCAGGCTGCTTGTACTCATGGATTCTCACTTATAGTCTCATAAAATGAAAAAAAAAAACTGTTTTTTTTTTTTTTGCAGGACAGTTATGGCAGGAATGCATGATCTGGATCAGGTGGGGGTGGGGCTGAAGGGATAATAAAGGGAAATTAAGCCTCAACGGAATTGGGAAAAAAGTATTGAAATGCCACAAATGCCGCGTGAAAAATGAAAGTAAGGAAACTAAAAAATTAAATAGCAAAAGAAGCATCACAACTTTAAAAATCCTGCCAAAGAGCACACAATTTCACATACTTTAATTTATAAAAGTATTCCTGTACTTTGTTCTGCAGTTTTCTAAACTTTGTAAACAAGTATTTACAAAGGTTTGAGCATTTTCTTTATTCTGTGTGTGTGTGGTGTGTGTGTGTGTGTGTGTGTGTGTGCTCATGCATAGGTACATAAACAAGCCTGTGCCTGGGTGCTTATGTAGCTGTGTATTGGAGCTGCTGAGGTTTTTCAGCTGCTCTCTAACTTAGTTTTTAGAAAAAACATCTTCCAGTGAACCTGGATGTCCTTTGGTCAGCCACACTGGCTGGCCAGCAAGCTCGAGAATCCTCCTGTGTCTGACTGCACAGAATCAGGGTTACAGGAATAGTCACTACTGCTGGCTTTCCCTAGGGAAGCTGGAACTTCATACTTGGGAACACATGCTTGTGCAGCAAGTGCTTATTTACTCACTGGCTATACCCGCAGGTCCCTTTCTATACTTTCTATCAAGATGTTGTAGTTTGCCTAGGAACCCTAGCCTTTCACAAAGACAGGAGAATGGGAAAAAATGATTTGATTCTTATCTGCATTTTGCCAGGTAATAAATTCTTAGCCAAAAACTGTTTCATATTTAAAATTTGATAATTTGATGACATTTCTCACTGTATTAATTGGCTGGCTAAGGTCAATGGATGACAGTCGCTACTGTATGGCTTCTGTACTATGCAAGAAAGACAAGCAATGAGCCTCTGTAGAAAGTTATCTTATATGGAAATTCAAAGAGATGACAGGCATGTGAACATGAGTCACACCATCCTCTATTGAATGGCTTATTTTTAGTGGAAAATTTGCTTGTACTTATCCAAATCTCCTATAAAATTTTGTTCATGTGATCTTGGTGTGAAATCACGGCCCAAAATATGAATTATATCATTAACAATGATATTTTTATTTTCTTCACATCTGCAAGTTTAATTAGCTGAGTCCTGAATCTGTGTTAATAAACAATTTAAGTATATAAACATTCTCACCAAAAAACAATATCACAAGGACCTATATGATTGAGTTTTTTCATTATGCCAAATGTTGACTCAAAGCATCACTGTTTGACTTCCCTGAAGGAAAAGGCAGAATTCAGATATCTTCTAGTATCTGTTAATACACCTCGTTATATTTTCTTTTTTTAATTCAATTTTATTTTATTTTATACCTTGTTATATTTTCTACTATGTGCTATAATAAAAGGCTATAGTAAAAGCATCATTTGACATCAAATATAATTTGAGGGAAAGGGGATAAAAATGTCTATAACTTTGAAAAATCACATTAAGATTCTGTATCTATCACTGCTGAGGTTTATACCCACTC
>VZQC01003848.1:10186-93518 GCA_009823505.1 Rhizomys pruinosus
AACTTTTTTTTTTTTTTTTTTTTTGGTCTTTTTGAGACAAGTCCTGGAACTTGCTACATTGACCAGGCTGGCCTTGAACTCACAGAAATCCATCTGCCTCTGCCTCTCAAGTGCTAGGATTAAAGGCGTGTGTTACCACGCTTGGCGAGAGAACCAACTTTCAAAAGGTCTCCTCTGACCTCCATACATGTGATATGGAATTCACATGCACTCACAGAGACAAAGATAGACACACACATATGCACACACTTTTTTAATTTGCAAAAAAGAAATTGCCAATGAAT
The DNA here is from genome assembly GCA_009823505.1 of Rhizomys pruinosus. Lineage (NCBI taxonomy): Eukaryota > Metazoa > Chordata > Mammalia > Rodentia > Spalacidae > Rhizomys > Rhizomys pruinosus. The sequence goes on from VZQC01003848.1 coordinate 10,471, forward strand.
TTAATCAATTTGAGGATGGCCTGGGCGGGACTGGAGAGAAGAATTTGAATGAATGATTGGTCTGTACCATCTTCAAGGAATCCAATAATCCAGGCATGGAGCAATGGCTCAGAAGTTAAAGGCACTGACTACTCTTGTAGAGGACCCAGTCTGGTTCCCAGCACCTACATCGTGGCTAACAACAGTCCTTAACTCCAGTTCCAGGGGATCTGATGGCCTCTTCTGTCCTCTGCAGACATTGCACGACACAGATAACATGCACATACATCCAGGCAAAACATTAATACACATAAAGTAATCAAATAAGTAAATAAATAAACTTTTTTTTGGTCTTTTCGAGACAGGGTCTCCCTGTAGCCCCAGGCTGTCCTGGAACTGGATCTGTAGACCAGGCTGGCCTGCACTCACAAAGATCCACCTGCCTCTGCCTCCCAAGTGCTAGGATTAAAGGCCACCACGCCTAGCTTTCAATAAGTAAACTTTTAAAGGAGAATCCAGGGGCTGGAGAGAATAGCCTAGCAGTTAAGAGCACCAACTGCTTTTGCAGAGGACCCTAGTTCGATCCCCAGCACCCACATGGTAGCTCAGAACTGCCTGTCACTCCAGCTCTAGAGGATCTGGCGCCCTCTTCTGGCCTCTGCGGGCATCTGCACTTACACACACACATGCCCCTATGTGCACACACATAATGCAGAATGAAAATAAAGAGGGGGATTTATCAGATTGTCTTACATAATCCAGGCTGGGTATTCCAACAATGGTTGTCTCACACTCAGAGGCTGAGAGCCAGGTCTTCTTCATCCAGCTAAAGAACAGGATCTTAGGAGATAACTTGTGCCCAGTTTACAGAAGTGGAGCCTGGTAGAGGAGAAGGGGCTCAGCTCTAAAAAGCAAGACTGGACTTCAGGTGCCCAGCCCCAGCCTGGGCGTCTCCTAACTACATAAGATATCCTCACCAGTCTTGGGTCTCTGCAAGAACAGAAAGTGCTCTTAACCACTGAGCCATCTCTCCAGCCCCAAATCCCCTTTTGATATATATTCAGTCTGTAGGTTCTGTTCCTCCAGAAAACCCTGGTATCATGATCAAGGGAAGTCCTCCATCTGGTGTGAAGAGGGTTGATCACCCAGTGAAGAGATTGAGGGTAACCAGGACTGTCCTTTACAGTCATCCCTTCGCAAGAAAGAAGGCTGCACCACCCACCCCCAAATCTTTTGGTTCCTGAATTGCATATATATATATATTTTTTTTTCCCTGGGATGTTTTTTCCTTCCCTTTTTAACCTGATTACATCCTACCAGGGCCTCTAGACTCCAGGTTCTGCTATGGAGGCTCGAACCTCTGCATTTGTAACTGGCCCTGTGTCAATACCACTAGTCCTTGGCCAGGCTTTGGGCACCTGAGGCTTCACCGCCATGACCTCTGAGTGTACCCCTTGGTCTTCTGCCCAAGTTTTCACCACCCTGGCCTGAGACCACAGCAGTCTCCACATAGTCAGCCCTCAGCATGGCGTGGGCTGACTGTGTCTCTACCTTGATGTCTGAGTTTGTCTTGTCTTCCTAAAAGAGAAGGAACAAGCTCAGCCCTCAGGTGTCTGCTGTATGAATGATGAACACTTTTATTAAATTGACAGGCAATACAAACACATACCTGCCTTTAATACCATGCTCATACCCTAGGGGAAAATCCCAAAACCTGAAACAAGGCTTTGAGTTTGTGCTGGGATAGCTTTAATGTCAACTTGACACATTTTGATAATTGTCTCCACTGGACTGGCCTGTGGCCATGTCTATGAAGTATATTCTTGATTGCTGGGTGATAAGGGAGGGTCTGAATCACTGTAGGCAGTGCCACCCCTGAGCAGATGGTCCTGTATTGTATAGGAAAGCAGGCTGAGCATGTGCCAGAGGAGCAAGCCAGTGAACAGCATTCCTCCATGGCCTGTGCTTCAGCTCCTGCCTCTAGGTTCCTGCCCTGAGTTCCTACCTTGGGCTCCCTAAGTGATGAACTGTGCCCCAGGAAATGTAAGACAAATAAACTCTTCCTTCCCCAAGTTGGTATTGGTCACAGTGTTTTGTCACAGCAATGGAAACGCAAACTAGAACAGAGTTCTACATAAATGGAGAAACTTGAATAAGCTATGGCGTGCGGGCCAACATGGCCACCTTGGAGCACATCATTTAAAGCACAGGTTCTCAATGGGGGATAGCTCTTATCTGTAACATCCCTGGACTGGGATCTGTGCTATGTGAATTTGAGTGAAAGCACAGGTCTTTCCTAAATCAGAGGCCCAGGAGGGGTGGCGGGCAGGGCTGCTTGCCATCTGGTTTGCAGAGCCTTCCAGGGATTCTGGAGCCCCTGCTGGGAACTGACTAAAGCTTGGTGTGGAATCTTCTGAGCACTCTGAAAGCTGTAGGTGCCTTTGTTCCAGCACCCTGTTCTGAAAGAGTCAGCTCCCTTCTGGAGGACCCCTAGCCCTGAGACTTAAATGAGGGCTGGACAGGAGAAATCCAAATTCCAGTCAGGTGTCTGATGCGAGAACTGCTTCCCAAAGGAAGAGTGCCATCCATATAGAGGAGAGGAAGGAATGGCTTCCCCTGGGAAGGGCTGCCCACAAACTCTCCGCCAGGGGCACCTGGGAGCCAAGAAGGACCAGGGCCAACACCCTGGGTTCGTCAGACTCTTTAGGACGGTGACTTGCTGAGCAGCTGGTCCCCTTCCAGATCAGCCTCACTCTCCTAAGGAAGGAGCTCCTGCTAGCTGCTGGGCTTCATCCCAGCAGGCCACCTGCATGCTGGGATGAATAGCACGGGAGTAGTGTTGCCATGGCAACACAGGCTTGGGGAAGGGAAATGATGGTAACCGGAGCTGGCCTGACCTCCACCGTTTCCCAGGCTGTTGTTTTCTTATCCTTCACTCATCTTCTTCCTGGGGGGGGGGGTCGATCCCAAGCCCGAAAGGAGCTCAGTTCAGGGGAGGCCTTGGGCGGCTCCTCCCTCCCACCTATAGCACAAAGTTCTCAGGACTCCTAGAGGCCTGCTGGGCCTATTCTAAGCGTGCCACCCCAAGTCCCCAGCTATGCTGAGCATCTGCCTACCCTTAGCCTCCCCTCCCCCATAGGCACCTGGGACGCACCTATAGACCACTGCAGGTGCTGCCTAGCCAGCAAGGGGATGGCTGAATTCTGATGGATCTGTCACAGACGTGTCCTGTACAGCTCTGAGGATGCTGGGTGTCCGTAGCAGTGAGGGTGCTGGGTGTCCATAGCAGTGAGGATGCTGGGTGTTCGTGAACCAGACATTCATGGCAGCCCCTGCACTGCCTCCCCTGGAAATGCTTCCCCACCTCAGAGCCCCCAGTCACCTACAAACATGTGGCTTTCTTTGCAGCTTTCTCAGATCCCATGGTGGGCTCCACCTTTGAGGTCCAGGCTTGATGGTCACCCAAGGAGAAAAGAGGGACATAGCTACCCCCGCAGTTGGGTGCCTGGGAGTGCTGCCCATCTCCCTAGTGGAGGACATGGCTGACCCCTTTGACACTGTTTAGGGGTACAATAACAGGTTCCTTTTCACTGCCCATTAAATAATTAAAAGGCAAGAAAGTAAGGTTACTGGAATTCTTAGGGAATCCCAACAGATCCACAATATGATATTGAGGAAATCAGGGTCCCTTTTGGAGGGTTCTCAGTCTCAGTAATAAAATTTTTTTTTCGAGACAGGGTCTCCCTGTAGCCCCAGCTGTTCTGGAACTCACTCTGTAGACCAGGCTGGCCTTGATCTCTCACAGAGATCCACCTGCCTCTGCCTCCCAAATGCTAGGATTAAAGGTGTGCGCCACCACGTCCTGCTTAAAGATGGTTCTTAGCTGCCATGTGCGTGCTGGTGAACCCGTGTCCTCTGCAAGAACAGTCGGTGCTCTTAACTGCTGAGCCATCTCTCCAGCCCAATAAAAGAATTTAAGAATGGACTCCTTTAATCCTAGCACTTGGGAGGCAGAGGCAGGCGGATCTTTGTGAGTTCAAGGCCAGCCTGGTCTACAGAATGAGTTCCAGGACAGCTGGGACTACAGGGAGACCCTGTCTTGAAAAGACCAAAAAAAAGAATGGACTCAAACAGATGTTATAGGACAAAGCATGGTATCAAATGGAAGCTCGAGGACAATTTATTAGAGTTTTTAAAACTCTAATTAAAAAAATAGAGGGCCAGGAGCGCAGGCACACACCTTTGATCGCAGCTCTCTGGAGGCAGAGGCAGGAGGATCTCTGTGACACTAAGGTCTACCTAGAGAGTTTCCAGGCCAGCTGAGGCTATCAGGAGACCTTGTGTCCAAAACAACAAATAAAAGGGAAAGCTCAGGGCAAGCTGTAAATCCTGCAGCTGCCTGCAGGAGGAGACGGAGAAGGGGAAGGAAAGGGGGAAGCCATGCTGTTTGAGAGAAGGCCATGTGGAGGTTGGTCACAGGGCAGCAGGAGCCACACTGCTGCAAGGGCGGCCTTGGACAAAGAGAGGGAAGCCTGAAGATCAGGGGACTTAAATGCATACTTAGGGGCTGGAGAGATGGTTGGCAGTTAAGAGCACTGGCTCTTCTTGCAGAAGACCTGGGCTCAATTCCCCGTACCCATATGGCAGCTAGTGGCCGTCCTAAATTCCAGTTCCAGGAGTTCTGATCTTTTCTGACCTCCTCCAGCACTGCGTGACACGGGTGCACCTACCTACATGCAGGAATTACTCTCATACGCATAAGAGATAAATACATACCTAGGTTATAGCCAGCATCCAAAGGAAACAGAAGAGGGGGGAGGAGGAATAGTTATGCCTTTCTGGACTCAGAAATTGGTATCACAGAACCTTGTGGCAACTCCCAGGGACTCCACTAGGGGGCGGGAATCTGGAAAGGAAAAGGACATTAACTTAAACTGAACTTGCCTTCCTAGGGGTGGCCGCACCCTCCTTGACTGGCCTAACTAGATTAACTCTTAAGGGAGGAGACTGATGTATCTCCACCCAGAGGTAGATTCCATTTTTACTTGGAGGCCTCAATGGGAGGAGCCACTACCATCACTCAGCCAGGCCGCAGGAAGACAGAGGAGGAGAAAGAAAAGATGAAGAGGGGTGGGGAGAGGTGGGGGAGGAGAGAGGAAAGGGAGGGGTGTGGCCATCTTCCCAGAGAAAAGGGGGAAATGCTTGGCTTTTTATGACTTGACCTCAGGTGCCACAGCCCTGCTGGCTGCTGTCCTCTGTTGGGCAAAATAGTTGTAAATCTGGCCTCATTTAGAAGGTGAGGCTGCAGGGCCCATGATGGAGGCAAGGCTAAAGGTCTCATAGGAAGAGACCGTGGGAAAGATTTTGGCCACAGCCATCTTGGGTTGTACCATTGCCACCCCTGTCCAGTGGGCCAGGGTGCACTTGCCACTGATTCTGCTCCTGACTTGGGCACAATAAAAACCCAAACATCAAGGGCAGCAGCGGGCAGCGGATGGGGTCAGTGCTGAGGCCAGGAGGGATGAGTGGGCTCACACTAAAGGGTCTGGGCTGTGTGGGGAGGTAAATGCCAAGGAACAGGGAGCCAGGCATGGTGGAGTGCACCTGTAGGCTCAGCTAGGTGCCAGGCTGAGACTGGGGTGTGTCTGGAGGGTGACTGGAGGCCAGGTGTTTGAGGCCATCCTGGGCAGTATGGACCACTTCCCCTGGGCTCTGGCAGAAGTGGGGCATGGTTGGGGCTGGAGAGATGGCCTAGCAGTTAAGAGCACCGACTGCTCTTGCAGAGGACCGGGGTTCGATCCCCAGCACCCACATGAATGGCTAAGAACCGTCTGTAACTCCAATTCCAGGAGAACTCCAGTTCCAGGGGAATCCAAGACCCTCTTCTGACATTGCACGACACGGGTGCACAAACCTACATGCAGACAGTACATTCATACACATACAAAAATAAATAAAAATTAAAAAAAAAAAAAAAGAAGTGGGGCATGGCAGCCGGTGGGCTGTGGTATCTGGACAGCCAGAGGAAAGCAGATTTAGTGAAACTCCACCTTGTTGCCCTAAAAGTCATCATAAGCTCCTGCCGTTGTTTTAATATTCGAGATGAACTTTCAAAGTCCTCTCTCCCCGTCTCTAACCATCCATGGAGCTCTGGCACGTGCAGGGACGGTAGCCCTTCCCCCTCTGTTCTTGAGATGCACAGCCCAGGGTCCAGGATACTTCTTCAGAGTCAGCTTCAGGAGAAGAATTCAAAGGCCTGTGCCAGAGAGGTGGCCAGGACCCCCACCTGCCTTCAAGGAATGAACCACAGGAGAAGAAAGTGCTGAGGAATCACTTGAGCTGACAGACCCAGTGCTGCCCTGACATCCTGTCTGTGTTTCTGGCTCCGCACAGCAGGTAAAAGAAAACTCCAACTCCACAGGCAAAGCATAAACGTTTGAAGTGTCCTAGATCAGAGAGCCAGGAAGGCAGGTGATCCAGCAGCATAAAGTGCTGCTTACTGCCCACTCCCAGGTCCGGCTGCCTCAGTGTCTCTCCCATGTAGCCAGCCTGGAACTCTGGATCCTCCTGCGTCAGCCTCTAAGTGCTGGGATCACTGGAGCGCACCACCTCACCAGGACTTCTTCTGTTCTCCAGTTCCATTCAGAGCTGGTTCCTCAGAACAAGAATGAGGTTTTGTATCTAATCTGGAAATTACTTCAGACAAGTTAGGCTTAGAGAGACATGCAGTCAGCTTTTCCCTAGACCATGACCCTGACCTAGACAAACACAGAGACGCTGATGGTAAGACATGGAAAGTTTAACCCAATCCAGCAGTGGCTGTTTTCTATTTCAATAAATGCCTTTTCAAAGCCGACTGGACAGGTTTCTGGCCAATCAGGGTGTATGTTTGGAAAGGTCTGAGCTAACACACAAGGCCCACAGAATGAGTTCCCAGCGCTCTTGCTTCTTAGCAGGAAGTGGTACCCCTCAACGGGGGAGGGGGGTGACTTTGAGGCACGTGAGGGAGGTGGTGCTCCACCCTACGATGCTCCTTTTCTTGTTCTCAAGGTCTGTCCCTGGCAGAGTCACTGTACAAAGATGCACAGAACTCTTCTTCAGGTACTTTTTTCTGTGGGTTAGCCTATATGTATGTGGGTACATGTATGTTCACATGTATGTGGAGGCCAGAGGTCTACCTTATTTTCTGAGACAGGCCTCATCCACCTTTTTAAAAATGTGAGTTTAGGGGGCTGGAGAGATAGCCTTGCGGTTAAGAGCACCGACTGCTCTTGCAGAGGACCCGGGTTCGATCCCCAGCACCCACATGGCAGCTAAGAACCGTCTGTAACTCAAATTCCAGAAGAACTCCAGTTCCAGGGGAATCTGACACCCTCTTCTGACCTCCATGGCATTGCATGACACCGGTGCACAAACCTACATGCAGACAGTACATTCATACACATAAATAAATAAAATTTTTTAAAAATGTGAGTTTAGCCGGGTGTGGTGGCACACGCCTCTAATCCCAGCACTCGGGAGGCAGAGTGAGTTCAAGGCCAGCCTGGTCTACATAGTGAGCTCCAGGCCAGCTGGGACTAAACGGAGACCCTGTCCCAAAAATACAAAAAAAAAATAAAAAGCGAGTTTTGGGACTGGAGAGATGCTTCAGTGGTTAAGAGCACTGGCTACCCTGGCAGAGGACCTGGGTTCAATTCCCAGCACCAACATGGTGGCTAACAACCATCTGTAGCTCCTCTAACTTTGGCTATTGCACACACAGGTGCACTTACATACATGCAGGCAATAATACACTCGTACACATAAAATAAAAGTAATAAATAAAATATTTTGTAAGATGTAGGTTCTGGAGATCAAACTCGAGCTCTCGTGCCAGGATAGAGACCAGGGCTACTACATCTGACAAGGCCAGTAAGCAGCCAGTAAGCCCTGGCTCTGCTGGCAAAGCTCCTGAACCATCCCTACAGAGACTAGTTCTCCAATGAGACTTCTTTCCTGTGACACTGGGGAGCAGCTCTGCCGTGGGCCCTTTCTGGGTCTCGTTGGTCTCCAGAACACTCCTGATGTTCATGTGCCTGTGGAGAATGCTGCACCTTGCTTGAGACTTTCTCACAAGCCCTCAGCAGATGGCAAACTCACACAAAACATCAGGACTGTGCCCTTCTTGACTCCAGAGGTCATCAAACACTTGGTGAACAAAGAGAGCCAGAGAGTGGAAAAGACCATATTGTTTTCTATAGCCTGTGCAGATGTCAACAGAGGGAGAATGGTCACCCACAGAGTTTGCCAACCTGCCCACCGGCCACCTACCCTTGTGGCAGCCAGCTACTGGCCTGGCGCCTTCTCCTAAAAAGCTGCAGGACCAAGATGTGAATGGACAGGAGGGTCTAAGCATCATTAACAGAACAGCCCAGCCCCTGCCCTGGCTTTGTGGGCTGCCTACCTTCTGTCATGATTCTCCATTCCACCTAGAAATGGGGACTGGGGAGGAAGATCTAGCCTGTCAACCCACAGGAGCCATGGGAGGGTCCCTGGCATTCCATAGAGCAAGGTGGCATCCGACAGGCTCTGCTGAACCTGGGCTGCTGTCGCCACACTAACAAACCTCATTCACCCTACAGGAAACACCAAAGATGGAAGAGAAGCAAATGGATGGTTTATGGGGGCCTTTAGGACAGTGAGACCCTGCAAGGGACACGGATACAGTGATTCCACGTCCTCACACCCTGGCAGAGCCCACAGAAGATCCTGGAAGGGCTGAGGGACTCTAGCATGTTAACTGGGATCTGTTGTACTGAATGTGTCTTTTCTCTTCTTCTTCTTTCTTTCTTGCTTCTTCTTTCTTTCTTTTCTTTCTTTCTTCTTTCTTCTTTTTTTCTTTCTTTTATTTTTTTTCTTTTCTTTCTTTTTTTTCTTTCTTTCTTTTCTTCTCTTTTCTTTCTTTCTTCTGTTCCATTTCTTTTTCTATCTTCTTCTTTCTATCTTTTTTCTTGTCTTGTCGTTCTATTCTTCGTTGTCTTTTCTTCTTTTCTTTCTCTTTTCTCTTTCTTCTTTCTTTCGTTCNTTTTTTGAGACAGGGTCTCCCTTTAGTCCCAGATGGCCTGGAGCTCTCTTTGTAGACCAGGCTACCTCTGCCTCCTGAACGCTGGGATTAAAAGTGTGTGCCACCACGCCTGGCATGAATTCTGGAGAAATGCTAAGTAGCAGGGACCCATGAGGCCAGGGACAGGCAGGAACTCTATGCTTTCTGCTCAGTTTTCTATAAATTGAAAGTTGTCAAAAAATTAGTCTACTCATTAGAACAAGAACGATTTAGAATGTAATTTCATCTAGCACTCAGGAGGTTGACGGAAGAGGATCAAGATTTCAAGGCTGGGGCTGGAGAGATGGCTCAGCGGTTAAGAGTGCCGACTGCTCTTGCAGAGGACCCAGGTTCGATTCCCAGCACCCACATGGCAGCTAAGAACTGTCTTTAACTCTAGTTCCAGGGGAATCTGACACCCTCTTAGGACCTCCGAGGCATTGCACGACATGGGTGCACCAACCTACATGCAGACAGTACACTCATACACATAAAAAATAAAAAAAGTTTAAAAATTTAAAAAAAGATTTCAAGGCCATGGGCTGGAAGGATAACTCAGCGGTTAAAGGCACTGACTGCTTTTGCAAAAGACCTGGGTTTGGTTTCTAGCATCTACGTGGTGGCTAACAACCACCCTTAACTCCATTTCTAGGGGACCCAACACTCTCTTCTGACCTCCCTGGGCATTGCATGACATGGATGCACTGACAATTATAAAATAAAATCAGGCTGTGAAGGGTCTAGATGATTTGGGGGTTAATAGGACAGGAGGTGGGGGCTGCGTGACATTTTTCTGAGAGCGATGGGTCCATCAGATGCTCAAATCATAGGTATTAATTGATTGATTTACTTATTTGTTTATTTTGGGACAGGGTCTCATGTAATCTGGACTCCTGATCCTTCAGCCTCTGCTTCCTGAGTGTTTGCCTGACAGGAAAAACACTCATAATTATAAAATAAAAAACAATTTTAAAAATAAAGTCAAACAAGGTGGTGGTACATGACTTTAATCCCAGCACTTGGGAGGCAGCTGGGGCTATAGGGAGGCCTTGTTTCAAATAGATCAAATAAATAAATAAATAAATATAAATAATAAATAAATAAAATTTGGGTGTGGCAGAGCACTTGGGTGGCAGAGGCAGGTGGATCTCTGTGAGTTCCAGGCCAGCCTGGTCTATATTGCAAGTTCCAGGCCAGCTGGGGATACAGGAAGACCTTGACTCCAAAAGACAAAAAATAATTTTTTTGTTTTGCTATATTTCAAGGCCAATCTAGGCTGTATAGTAGAAACCAGTCTGGGATAAATGAGAGCCCATCTCAGAAAATAAGGAAGTAAATAAGTAACCTCAGCTGAGTGTGTTGGTGCCACACACTTGGAATCCTAATGCTCAGGAAGCAGAGGCTCAAGGATCAGGAGTCCAGGTTACATGAGACCCTGTCCCAAAATAAACAAATAAGTAAATCAATCAACTAATACCTATGATTTGAGCATCTGATGGACCCATTGCTCTCAGAAAAATGTCGTACAGCCCCCACCTCCTGTCCTATCAACCCCTGAATCATCTCCCTTCACAGCTTAGTGTCCACTCCTGTCTTCCTTCCTCTGCCCTCCAGGCTGCTTTGTTCCTTTCTATTTGCTGTCTTCTAGCCCATCTCTGCCTTGCCTGGTCCAAGCAGGAAAAGCTGGGGGTTTTGGTTGTTGGTTTGTTTTGGAGGTATGGTTTCACTTAGCCCAGGCTAGCTTTGAACTACCTATGTAGCCAAGGATAACCTCGTGATCTTCCTGACTCTACCACCCACATCCGGGGATCATAGGCTTGAGACACAACATTACGGGAGAAACTTTTTTTACCAGCCTCTGATGCCTCCCTCCCCAATGATTCACTGATAAAGAATGGGCCCATAGCCCACAGCTCTGAGGGCTGGGCTGCATATGAGCCACTGTAAAGGCTGCCATGTTTTCCTGTCACAAAGGAAGTGGTGACGATGGTGGCGACACCATGGGAGGCATGCTGTTCTGTCTCTTTCCTGGTTAGGACGGCAGGGAATGCCCTGAGTTCCTAGAACTGGTTTAGGAGTGAGGTTAAGAGCCGAATGCAAATGCCAGGCCTGACCCTGCAGTCGGGCGAGGCGGAGCACAGGTGATGCTCCAGTCTTCCTAGGGTTCAAGACTCTGCAGGTGGTTTCCCTGGGAGCTGCTGGCGTGAACTTTGCTTTGCCCCACATCCTGTTCACAGCATCCCTCTGACAGCTGCTGGAGCTACTGTCTGTCCTGACCTTCTCTGGCCTGGACAGAGCAGTAAGAACTGTTATCTCCCCTCGTGCATCAGTTCCCCTGTTAACCACCTCCCCTCCCTACCAGCTTCTCAGCAGAGGTGTCCACCCATCAGCCTGTCCTCAGGGACTCCTTCCTACCAATGCTTGGCTCCCTGCCCTGACTTGGGCAAGCCAAGCCTTCCAGGGCCGCTTCTGGCTTCTTATGTCTGGCTTCCTGTAAACTCAACCCAACCTTCAAGGCCCCAGTCCATATTTCCTCCTTTCCTTCTTCCTTTGTCTCAAACTCACTATGTAGCTGAGGATGACCTTGAATTTCTGATACTGTGCCCTCCACCTCCCGAGTACTGGGGTTACATGATCCACTGTGCCTGGCAGTGCTAGCGATGGAATCCAGGACTTTCTTTTTCAAACATTTTATTTATTTATTTATTTATTTATTTATTTATTTATTTATTTATTTATTTATTTGTGTATGAGTATACTGTCTGCATGTAGGTTTGTGCACCCGTGTCGTGCAATGCCGTGGAGGTCAGAAGAGGGCGTCGGATTCCCCTGGAACTGGAGTTAAAGACAGTTCTTAACCGCCATGTGGATGCTGGGAATCGAACCCAGGTCCTCTGCAAGAGCAGTTGGTGCTCTCAACTGCTGAGCCATCTCTCCAGCCCTGGAATCCAGAACTTTCTGCATGTACCCACCTGTGACATGTCCATGTCTCTCTTCTTTTTTAGTAGCAGTATTGAAATACAATTCACATATGCACAGTTCATCCACTTAAAATATATGATTCTGGCCAGGTGTGGTGGTGCACGCCTTTAATCCTAGCACTTGGGAGGCAGAGGCAGGCGGATCTCTGTGAGTTTAAGGCCAGCCTGGTCTACAGAGTGAGTTCCAGGCCAGCTGGGGCTACAGGGAGACCCTGTCTCGAAAAGACCAAAAAAAAAAAAAAAAGACTTGGTGCCACCACATCAGGCTTGGGAGGCGTTTTCCTCATTGCTAATTGATGCGGGAGGCCCAGCCCACTGTGAGCCATCCCACCTTGGGCCTGGGCTGCACAAGAAAAGTAGCTGAGCAAGCCAGCCAGTAAGCGGTCTGTGTTTCCGTTCATGCCTCCGAGTTCCTGCCTCGCCTCCTCAATGCCGGACTGTGCTGTAAGCCAAATAAACCCTTTCTCCCTCAAGTTGGCTTTGGTCAGTGCTTTATCACACCAACAGAAAGCAAGCTAGGACACTTGGCTTTGTGTTCCTTTCCTGTGTGTGTGTGGTGCTTGGGGTTGGAACCTAGAGCCTTGCACAGGCTAGGCCAGTGCTCCACCACTGAGCTCTTGTTTGTTTTAAGACAAGGTCTTGCTATGTGTGCCAAATGGGCCTTACACTCACGATCCTCCTGCCGCAGCTTCCTGATCGACCCCGGCTTGGCGTAGCATTCTTCAGATACATTGATGGAACATATATCAGTTCTTCACCCTTTGAGTAATGGTCTATTGCATGGATACACTTAACTATTCAGCATTTGCTGGACATTTTTGCCCAGGAAATTCAGAGCTTACAAGGACTGGCCCTCCCCCATTAGTGCCTCAACCTTTGCAAACACCTGCTCTGCACACAGTGACCTCCCACTTCCCTGAACAAACAGATACTCCTGGCCAGCAGCTGTTGTCTGTGGGAGGCTCCTCGGAAAAGACGCTGCACTCTCACCACCCTGAGGAGGGTGGAAGGCTTCTGCTTCCTAGAGGAGGAAGCTGAGTCCAGAGAGTAAGAGGCCAAGGTCAAGCGGAAGCCTGGTCTGCCCTGTAGCAGAGTCCTGCTGGGTTTCTCCCTGGCTTATTGGGCCTGCATCCCTCTCTGTGCTCTAGACTCTAAGTCTCCCTTCCGCTCTTCCTACCCAACTCCCCCCCTTGGGGTGTTGTTTCCTTCTCAGCTCACAAAGAACCTGAAAAAGTATTTTCTCTGGCAGTGCAGAAGGCAGCAGCCTGGGCTGTGCCTTTTAGGCAGCTTGGAGCTGCTGCTGCTGGCTGGACCAGGATTCTGAACAGCTTCTTTCCCCCTCCCCACACGGCCACAGAGGCCATAAGCCCGGGCAGAGGACTGTCTAGGGCCTTCTCGGGACAGACCTCTCCCAAGCTTTTGGCAGGTGGACATCAGGCCTGGAGATATGGCGTGCCTCCAGGGTCAGCTTTTGGGCACTCTTTCACTGCTGAAAGAGTTCAAGGGTGCTAGGGTGTCCCAGGCAGACTGCCGTGGGTCCAACTGTTCCCCCCCACACGCTCTTTGAGCCTCCTGAGGAGGTACCGCCATCCCTGCAGAATGGTGTCTGTCTGTTCCCACTTCCACCTGAGCAAGACGGTCCCTCAGACCTCAGGCCTCTGCCTATCCAGTTGGAGGTACTGGCCACAGCCGCTGAGCCAGGCATGGGAAGTCTGCTGGCCCTGTTGAATCCTTGGCTACATTTGGGTAGGGAACGGGCCCTGGAGAAGAAAGAACTAGAAGGGAGAATTTAAACTAAGAACGCTGGTGGAGTTGGAGTGGGCACAGTGTGCAGGACCCTGGATATGCAGGAAAGGGATTGGGGGAGGAGACCCCGTGGGTAGTGGTCCCAGCACCTACACACAGAGACATAAATAAAAATTAAATTAAAAAAAGCAGGATGTCTGGTATTTGCGGCAAAAGAAGCTCCTTTGGGTGGGCGTGGAGGAGACTGGGGTCTTAGAAGGGGAACTCGGAGCCTCTGTTGTTCACTGGTGAGCACTACGGTACTACTCCTGGGACAGGTTTGTGGAGAGGCAGCTGGCAACAGCCCTCAGGGACACATCCCCTGTGGACACTCGGGTGACCAGGACACTCTCCCTCCCACCCTCACTGTTTGACTCCCAGGTCTGACAGGAATCTCAGCTCTGGGTAATGAATGTGCTTCTCCTTGGTAACATGTGTTTCCAATCTTTCTGCTCAGCAGTGAGTCACCAGCAGCAGCTGCGGGCTCCTCCACCACTCGCCTGGACCCTGCTGACCGCCTGCTCCTCCCCTCATCCCCTCCTCACAGCCAGCCTGGCTCTGGGGCCGTGGTTGGGCCACCTCCCACCTCCAGCACTCTGGCCCTTTCTTCCGTCTCAAGGGCACCCAGCCTGCTCTCTGGAGGACTCTGACTCTAACCCTAGGTTTCATCTGAACCATCATTTTATTTTCTTCCAGGCAGCCACCCATCCCCTCGATGGGGCCCTTCTCAGGCTCTTGGCACCCACTACTGCATGCCCCTTGTCAATGCTCTGTATTCTCTCTTCTCTCTCTCTCTCTCTCTCTCTCTCTCTCTCTCTCTCTCTCTCTTTCTCTCTCTGTGCAGAGGTAAATATTGGGATGTCTTTCACAATCACTCTCCACACGCTCCATCTTATTTTTGGAGACAAGCTCTCTCATTGAACCTATTGATCCAGCTAGACTGAATTGGCCAGCAAGCCCCTGGGTTGCACGAGGTGCCACCAGGTTCCGATTTTACATGGGCGCCAAGGATCCAAACTCACAGCCCGCAGCACTTTACCCACTGAGCTATTTTCCCAGCCCCTGTTCTGTGTTTCCAACTAAGGGTGGTTTGTGTTGCAGAAGGAGACGGACTCCTTTGTTCCATCCACAGCTCTGCCTCCTGCACATCCCTGGCACATGGCTGGTGCCTCCCAAATACTTGTTGAGAGAATGAATGAAGAACCCATGAATTATGACCTTAAATAATATTCAAGTCACTAAGGTAGACGGGGCCTGAAAAGAAGTCACCTAGGAGATAAACTGCAAGGGGTCTAACTGGGATTGGGGTGGAGGGTCCCTGAACACTGTGTGCATCCATGCCTTTGTGGGGGCCATTCTAGCGGGGCACCTTCCTGGGTCTGGGCTAGTCTGAACCGTGTTCGGCTGGCTGGGATGCTGTAGGGAGGGACTTGAGGCCAGTCCAGGCTTCGTGGGGCAGGGCAGGGCAGGGCCACAAAGAATGACCCAGAGGCCATGTTCCAAACACCCCTACCTCCCCACAGCATCAGAACCTCAGGCTGGTACCACTATGTGGCGAAGGGAATCTAGAACCCTCCCACCTCTACAGGGACCCAAGCTGGGGTCCCATGCTTGGAGACCTGGTTTCCTCAGACCTCTAGGACTTCCGGGGTGGGAGTGGGAGGCTGCAGATGCAGGACCTGCTGAGTAGCTGTTACCTTTGTTCCTAGGCCAGAGGACACCAGGCCAGAACCATATATCAGTCAGGGAGTCACTGGGCCCATGTCTGCCTAGGAAGCCCCAAGTATCAGTGGATAAGCCGCTGTCTTGGACTTGAATGGTCCCTGATAGTGCAGGGCAAGGAAGGGCCAGACCCCAAACTCCAGAAGGCAGCAGGAATGGCAGCGAAGATATCACAACACCTATTTTCCAGGAAGGCCTCTTCAGCTTGCCTTCCTATCTCTTCCTTAGAATAGGAGACACCCCAAGCCTGCTCCTTCTACCTTCAGAGAGAAAGAGGCTGGCTCTGAATCCAGAGGTGACAGAGCACAGGGGGCAAGGCCTTGGGGTAATATCACCAGGGAGCTGAAGCATCCCCCGAGAAGAAAGAGAAGCAAGAAGAGAGGGCAGAGAGGGAGGAGAAGGAAGGTCAGAAAAGAAAACAGGACAGGGAGACGGGAGGGGTGGGCTCCCCTACAGTCCTAATCACAGCCTTGCAGTGGGATTTACTGCAGCACTCAGCACTGGCCGGCAGCCCACCATGGAGCCCAGCCTCCCTACTGTTTGGATTAGGTGATGACATCATGGCCAAGGGCTGTCACTCCCCAACACCAAAGGAAGCAGAGGATGGTGGCGGGAAACCGGAGCTCCTGAGCCTCCAGGCCTGGCTTGGAGTCCCAGGAACCTGATACCACCAGCTCCAAAGCAAGCCCTGCTGAGCTGGGCAGCAAGCTCCCAGCCCCTCCCACCCTCAGCTGAGGCTGCTTCCTAGGGAAAGGCACACCAGAGGGGCATGGGGTTCTCATTGCGAAAGCACATGATCACTCGCCCAGGGCCAAGAGGAAATAGCCTGGGCGTCCACTCCCAACATCTCCTGCATTCTGAATGCGTCACAGAACTGGTCTTAGAGATCCCCCCAGAGCCCAGTGGAGGTAGGGGGAGGGGAGTCAGAGACTCTTGGGACCCCAAAGCTTTATGATCCTGCTTTCTGAGCCCCTCTCAGTCCTTGTAGGAGGACAACAGCCTACTTGGCTGCCCTTGTGGGACAGAAGCCTGAGGAGCAGAGAGAAGCCTGGCCCTGTAGGGTTCCTGTGAAGTCTGCCCAGGGCTGTCACTGTCATACCAGCCTTCCTCTAGGATGCTGGCTGGACAGCATAGTTCCGATGTGGCAATCCTTTGGGGGCAGGCATCACAGGGCTTCCTGTTCCCATCCAGGATACCCTCCCTCCTGTCCTTCCTTTCTGGAATCCCTATAACAACATGGTGCCATAGGTCTGCTAATGTGCCTCACACAAGGCTACAACAGACCTGACATCCTGTAGGTTGGTTGACATAGCCATGGACCACTAGCTCATGAGCTGGTGAGATTCCTAGCTGGGGAGGGGAAGAAGGCTGTTGAGACAAGTGACAGGAATGTGGGCGATTCCAAGCCCTCCCTTTAAAGCTCTCCTCTACGGGAGGAGAGAAAATACAGTGATGCGCACAACAGAAGAAAACCGAAGGGCGTCGTGGAGCAAAATCACCTAAAAGCTGAGAGCTTATGGGCTGTGGCCAAGGGCTTTCCATTGTGATACAGAAAAGAGTTCTGGGAAGGAGGCTGTGAGATCTGAAGAGGCTGCCCTGTTCGCTGCCCTCACAGGATGTAGTTTTCCTAAGGCAGGACAGAAAGTTCTTTTGGCTCCAGCTCCTGATATCCAGGATGCCTTGGCATAAATCTGTCCAGATTAGAGATAATTTCACACAAATGAAATGTCAGACACACTATCTTATCATGTTTGGCTTTATAAATAATTACTGTATTCCCTGCCTTCCCTCTGTCCCTGACCAGTGCGGTGAGGGACTCCCACCAAGAGTTCTAGGTCCCCACCTTGTTCCTGAGTGGAGTGTTATTTGCTCCCCAAAACTGAAGCCTGTTGTTCACTTTGCTCCTTGTTTTACCCAGGGCAAACTGTTTTTAATCATTTTTTTTAGTTAATTAATCAACGAATTTTCTTTCTTTCTTATTTATTTATTTATTTATTTATTTATTTATTTATTTATTTAGTCTTTATGAGACAGGGTCCCCCTGTAGCCCCGGCTGTCCTGGAAACTGCTATGTAGACCAGGCTGGCCTTGAACTCACAGAGATACCCCTGCCTCAGCCTCCCGAGTGCTGGGATTAAAGGCGTGGCCACCACACCCAGCCCAACCAATTTCTTTCTTTTTTTTTTTTTTTTTTTTTTTTTTTTTTTTTTGTCTTTTCAAGACAGGGTCTCCCTGTAGCCCCAGCTGTCCTGGAACTCACTCTGTAGACCAGGCTGGCCTTGAACTCACAAAGATCCACCTGCCTCTGCCTTCCAAGTGCTAGGATTAAGGGCGTGTGCCACCACACCTGGCTCCAATTTCTTTATTGTGTGAGTGCAGCGTTTGCGTGGTCATGCACCAAGGAGTTAGGTTCTCGCCTTCCACCTTCAGGAGCTGGATCTACCTTACTTATGCTGTTGCGCTACACGATATACCCTAGGCTGGCCGGCCTGCGAGTTCCCACCTGATTCTCATGCCCCTGCCTCCCATCTTCTCATAGGAATCCTAGGGTTAACAAGGCCCACCACCACATCCAGCTTTTGATGGTCAGCTCTGTGGGTTCCGTGTGGCTTGTGCTGCAAGGCTTTTTACCTACTGAGCCATGCCCTAGCCCCCAATTACTAATTGATGTTAGTAATTCTCCACTGGGACTGTTTTGCAAGGGCTGATATTTTTGGTTGTCATGACTTGGAGAGTGTTATTAGCTTGCTAAGGGGCAAGGCCAGAGATGCTGTTGACCATTTTGCAACACCCAGGACAGCCCGCCACAGAGTGACCTGGCTCTGCGTCAAGGGTGCTACGATGTAGAAGGCTGGCCCCAAATGAAGAGTCTGAAGAATGAGATGAAACTCCCTTGGAAATGCCCTTTAGGGTGTCCACGTTGAGCAAGAAGGTGCTCACAGGGCTGTGAGCCAGGACTGCACCCTGGCTGAGGCCCAGGCTATGTTATGTTGAATCACCATCTAGTTATCCTTGGAATGTCCTGAGTAAACAGCACCATCAGAGGACACTGGAGACAGACCCCACCTGCCTGTTGTGGCCAAGACTCTGATAGTCTGTTGGATGGGGAGGTACATCGTTCCTAGTGCTGATGGGAGTTACAAATCCTGCCACTGAAGACTCCTTCTGGGGGACCCAGACCCATGGATACATGCCCCCTTCCCCTACAGCCTTAGGCTTCCAGCCCCCACAGCCCTATCTGCAACCCAACCCCTACTGTTTCCAGAGCGTTCTGCTGTTGGCTCAGGGTCCACTTCCTTGGCTTATAGGACCAGTTTGGATGCCCATGACTGAGATGAGTGTCTGGATCTCCAGGAACCTGCTGGAAGGGGCGGGTGTGTGTGTGTGTGTGTGGAGATTCACTTCCGTTCAGCTCAAGCTGTCACTAGGGAGAGAGAATACCACATGCTGGGGGAGATGGAGCTTGTCCAGACGGGGCTGGAGGGGAGATCTGAGATCCAGAGCTTCCCCTCCTGCTGAGCAGATTTGTTCGGAGCAGCAGGGCGCCCATCCCACCCAAAGACACCCACCCTGACTCTGTTCACCTGGGAGGGGCGTGTGGGCAGTACCCTGGCCTGGACAGTGTTTACTGGGTCTACCCAGCATGTGTTTGCTGGATGTGCTCAGACATGGGAGGATGGATGAGTAGACAGCCCTGCCTGGCTCCACACTCCAGACTCTGGGCTGGGAGTCTCTCGTGGGAGTGGGGGACAAGGCAAGTGTAATAAAGCCAGAAGTAGCTGGAAGATCCTTCCACAGACCCCCTGCTTGTTGGCCTCGCCACCTCCCATTTGTCTGGACAGTGCCTGAGACGCTGTCTAGCAGGTCCAAGCAGGACTGGGGATTCAGTCTCTGGATTGTCTGTTAACTGCCCTCATCATCAAGAGGAGAGGCAGAGAGCTGGAGATATAGCTGATTTCATAGTGTTTGGCTAGCATTCACGACACTGCCAGTACCACATAAACTGGGTATGGTGGCACAAGCCTGAATCCCAGAACTCAGGAAGGAATCAGAATTTCAAGGTCACTCAAATACATATCAAGTCTGAGGCCAGGCTGAGCTATCAGAAAACAAAGACCCTATCTCCCCTACCCATCCCTGAGAAAAATGGAGATGAAAAGGAGACTGTTTAGGGGTGAAGGTGATGTCAGGGAGTGGGCAGACCCAGTCCCCCTACCCTGCGCCAGCTCTTGCCCCATCCTGGAGCATCCAGATCCATCTTCCCTCAGAGTTGGTTTAAGGGTAACGGTGGCAGTCCTTCCCCTAAGGTGGGGCTTCATTGTCAAACTCCCCAGCTTTGGATCATGAGAAAGTATGAAGAGCCAGGGGCAAAGCTCCATCCTGTCTACAGACGGCTCCTGGGCTTTGTCTCCTGGGTAGGAATGGAAGATTCTTTTTTTTTTTCTTTTCGAGACAGGGTCTCCCTGTAACCCCAGCTGTCCTGGAACTCACTCTGTAGACCAGGCTGGCCTTGAACTCACAAAGATCTGCCTGCCTCTGCCTCCTAAGTGCTAGGATTAAAGGCATGCGCCACCATGCCCAGCAGAAGATTCTTATTGTAGGAGAGAACAGAGGATGGACACGGTCTGAGGCAGGGTGGGCAGCCAGGACCCCACGGGCACCAGGAAGCAGGATAAACGGCTGGAGGTGCTCTGGAAGGCAGGCCTGGGCATCAGGGTTTCTGATCCCCTACCTGTGCTGGACAGCTTTGTCTTCAACTTGACATACTGGGGAAGAAGGAGCCTCAATGCAGAATTTCCTCTATCAGCTTGGCATGTGGAAGGTATGAGTCATCTCCTTGATCATTGAGTGGCATGGAGGGCCCAGCTCACACTAGGCAGTGCCATTTCCGGGCAGGCAGTCCTGGGTTGTGTAAGAAAGCAGGCTGTGGGACCTGGAAAGATAGCTCAGTGATTAAGAGCATTGGATGCTCTTGCAGAGGACCCGGGTTTAGCTCTCAACACTCGGACCTCCAGACATTCCAGCTTGCTGAGCTGGTGACTGCCCTCCTCCTTCCTCCCTCTCCTCGGGCATGTACTGATCTCCACGAAGGCCGGTAGGGTCCAGCCTCAGGGCCTGGGAGACTTCCTACCCTCTGTCCTGGAGAACTTTCATCTAACCTGTAGACAGCAGAGTCCTGCTCTCAGTATGGAACCCAGGCGTATTTGTTGATGGAGAAGGAAGAGGCTAGACCCAGAGAGATGGAAAGCCTTGTCTGCAAAGAGAAACATGAAAATAAGGTAATTTCTGGCACTAGAACTGAAATCAAGAAGGTCTTTTTCTTCTAGGCCCACTCCTAAGAACATCATCATTAGGCAGGCTGAGGGTGTGGCTCAGTTGGTATCGCACTTGCCTAGCATGCACAAGGCCCTGAGTTCAATTTCCAGCACAAATAAAATGAAAATTAAAAAGGGAGCCATTGAGATGGCTCAGCCTGTAAAGGCCCTTGCCACCCAAGCCTGTTGATCTCAATTTGATCCCAGGAAGCCATGTAAAGGTGGAAGAGAACTGACTCCACAAAGATGTGCTGTGACCTCCACACACATGTTGCTCAGACACACAATGGTAATAATTATAAGTAAATAAAATTTATTTTGTTTTATTTTTAATTATGTCTAGGTATGCATCTGTATCAGGGTTTCTGCACATGAGGTCAGTGGCCTGCAGAGGCTAGAAGATGTCATATCTCCTGGAGCTGGGGTTACAGGCAGTCGTGAGGCGCTGTGGTGCTAGAGATCAAACCTGGGTTCTTCTGGAAGGACAGCAAGTGGCATTTTAGCTGCTGAGCACCAATAAAAATTTAAAAGAAAGCCGGTCAAATAAGGAATAAGGAATATTCTGTAACTTATCCGTGTGCGATTGTCCAGAAAAATGTAATGAGGATGAGGATTTGCCAAACAAGCTGTATACTTTGATGACCTATGTCCCCCTTACCACATTCAAAAATCTACAGACAGTCAATGTGGATGAGAACTAACTGCTGAGAGTCAAATAAAGTTATAAAGCTGCAAAAAAGAAAAAGAAAGAAAGAAAGAAAGAAAGGAAGGAAGGAAGGAAGGAAGGAAGGAAGGAAGGAAGACTCCCACCAAGAGTTCTAGGTCCCCACCTTGTTCCTGAGTGGAGTGTTATTTGCTCCCCAAAACTGAAGCCTGTTGTTCACTTTGCTCCTTGTTTTACCCAGGGCAAAACTTGTTTTTAATCTCTTTTTTTTAGTCGTAATCTCAACGAATTTTCTTTCTTGTCTTATTTAATTTATATTATTTATTTATTATTTATTTATTTATTTAGTCTTATGAGAAGGGTCCTCTGTCAGCCCTCGCTGTCTGGAACAATGCTATGTAGACCAGGCGTGGCCTGAACTCAACAGAGTTATACCCCTGCCTCTCGCCCTCCCGACGTGCTGGATTAAAGGGTGGCCACCACACCCATTTTTTCCACCAATTTTTTTTCTTTTTTTTTTTTTTTTTTTTTTTTTTTTTTGTCTTTTCAAAGACAGGGTCTCCCTGTAGCCCCAGCTGTCCTTGGAATCTCATCTGAGACCAGGCTTGCCTTGAACTCACAAAGGTAGCACTGCCTCTTCCTCCAAGGCTGGATTAAGGGCGTGTGCCACCACACTGGCTCCAATTTCTTTATTGTGTGAGTGCAGCGTTTGCGTGGTCATGCACCAAGGAGTTAGGTTCTCGCCTTCCACCTTACAGGCGTGGATTCTACACTTAACTGTATGCTGTGCGCTACACGAATATACCCTACGGCTGGACCGGCCTGCGAGTTCTCACAACTGATCTCTCATGTCCCTGCTCCCCATCCTCTCATAGGAATCCTTAGGGTTAACAAGGCCCACCACCACATCCAGCTTGCATGGTCAGCTCTGTGGGTTTCCGTGGGCTTGTTGCTGCAAGGCTTTATACCCTACTGAGCCATGCCCTAGCCCCCAATTACTAATTGATGTTAGTAATTCTCCACTGGGACTGTTTTGCAAGGGCTGATATTTTTGGTTGTCATGACTTGGAGAGTGTTATTAGCTTGCTAAGGGGCAAGGCCAGAGATGCTGTTGACCATTTTGCAACACCCAGGACAGCCCGCCACAGAGTGACCTGGCTCTGCGTCAAGGGTGCTACGATGTAGAAGGCTGGCCCCAAATGAAGAGTCTGAAGAATGAGATGAAACTCCCTTGGAAATGCCCTTTAGGGTGTCCACGTTGAGCAAGAAGGTGCTCACAGGGCTGTGAGCCAGGACTGCACCCTGGCTGAGGCCCAGGCTATGTTATGTTGAATCACCATCTAGTTATCCTTGGAATGTCCTGAGTAAACAGCACCATCAGAGGACACTGGAGACAGACCCCACCTGCCTGTTGTGGCCAAGACTCTGATAGTCTGTTGGAGGGTGAGGTACTATCGTTCTCTAGTGCTGATGGGAGTTACAAAATCCCTGCCACTGAAAGACTCCTTCTGGGGGACCCAGACCATGGTAATACATGCCCCCTCCTCCTACAGCCTTAGGCTTCCGCCCCCCACCAGCCCTATCTGCAACCCAACCCCTACTTGTTTCCAGAGCGTCTGCTGTTGGCTCAGGTGGTCACACTTCATTTGTGCTATAGGACCAGTTTGGCATGCCCATGCTCGAGATGGTGTCTCGGATCTCCAGGAACATGCTGGAATGGGGCGTAGTGCTGTGTGTGTGTGTGTGAGATTCACTTCCGTTCAGCTCAAGCTGTCATAGGGAGAGGAGAATACTCACATGCGGGGGAGATGACTTGTCCAGATGGAGGCTGGAGGGGAGATCTGAGATTCAGAGCTTCCCCTCCTGCTGAGCAGATTGTTCGGAGCAGAGAGCAGGGCGCCATCCCACCAAAGACACCCACCGCTGACTCTGTTCCCTGGGACGGGGCTGTGTGGGCAGTACCCTGGCCTGGACAGTTGTTTACTGGGGTCACCCAGCATTGTGTTTGTGGATGTGCTCAGGACATGGGAGGGATGGATGAGTAGACAGCCCTGCCTGGCTCCACACTCCAGACTCTGGGCTGGGAGTCTCTCGTGGGAGTGGGGGACAAGGCAAGTGTAATAAAGCCAGAAGTAGCTGGAAGATCCTTCCACAGACCCCCTGCTTGTTGGCCTCGCCACCTCCCATTTGTCTGGACAGTGCCTGAGACGCTGTCTAGCAGGTCCAAGCAGGACTGGGGATTCAGTCTCTGGATTGTCTGTTAACTGCCCTCATCATCAAGAGGAGAGGCAGAGAGCTGGAGATATAGCTCATTTCATACGTTTTGGCTATGCACTTCATCACCCTACTGCCAGTACCAATAAAACTGCGTATGTGTGCACAAGCCATGAAGTCCCAGAACTCAGGAAGGAACTCAGAATTTCAAGCCCCAATACATCTCAAGTCTTTGAGGCCAGCTTGAGCTATCAGAAACAAAGACCCTATCATCCCCCTACCCCCTCCTGAGAAAACGGAACTGATGAAAAGGAGACTGTTTAGGGGTGAGGTGGATGTCAGGAGGGGGCAGTCACCAGTCCCCCCTTACCTGGCCAGCTCTTGCCCTCATTCCTGGAGCATCCAGATCATCTTCCCACAGAGTGTTTTAAGGGTAACGGTGGCAGTCCTTTCCCCTAAGGTGGGGCTTCATGTCATAACTCCCCAGCTTTGGATCATGAGAAAGTATGAAGAGCCAGGGGGCAATAGCTCTCATCTGTCTACGGACGGCTCCCTGGGCTTGTCTCCCCTGGGTAGGAACTGGAATGATCTTTTTTTTTTTTTCTCTCTTCGAGACAGTGGTCTCCCTGCTAACCCCAGCCGCCTGGACACTGCACTCTGTAGACCAGGCTGGCCTTGAACTCCACAAAGATCTGCCTGCCTTCATGCCTCCAAGATGCTTAGGATATAAAGCATGCGCCGACATGCCCTTAGCAGAAGATTCTTATTGAGGAGAGATACACCGAGGATGGACGACGGTCTGGAGGCACGGAGTGGGCAGCCAGGGACCCCACGTGGCCACCAGGAAGAGGATGAAAGGCTGGAGGTTTGCTCTGGAAGGCAGGCCTCGGGCATCAGGGTTTTGTCCCCTACCTTGCTGGACAGCTTGTCTTCAACTTGACAGTACTGGGGAAGAAGGAGCCTCAAGCAAGAATTCCTCTTCAGCTGGCATGTGGAAGGTACTGCGTCATCTCCTTGATCATCTGAGTGGCAGGAGGGCCCAGCTCACACTAGGCAGTGCCATTTCCGGGCAGGCAGTCGGGTTGTGTAAGAAAGAGGCTGGGGACTGGGAGAGATAATTGCTCAGGATTAAGAGCATTGCTGAGGCTCTTGCAGTAGGACCCGGGTTAGCTCTCAACACTCGGACCTCCAGACATTCCAGCTTGCTGAGCTGGTGACTGCCCTTCCTCCTTCCTCCCTCTCCTCGGGCATGTAGATCTCCACGATAGGCCGGTAGGGTCCCGCTCAGGGCCTGGATGTTCCTACCCTCTGTCCTGGAGAACTTTCACCTAACCTGTAGACAGCAGAGTCTGCTCTCAGTATGGAAACCCAGGCGTTTGTTTGATGGAGAGGAAGAGGTACTAGACCCAGAGAGATGTGAAAGCCTTGTCTGCAAATGAGAAACAGGAAAATTAATGGTTAATTTCTGGCACTAGTAGAACTGAAATCAAGATAGGTTCTTTTTCTCTAGGCCCACTCCTAAGAACATCATCATTTAGGCAGGCTTGAGCGTGTGGTCTCAGTTGTATCGCACTGCCTAGCATGCACAAGGCCTGTAGTTCAATTTCCAGCCACAACATAAAATGAAATTAAATAAGGGGAGCCATTGAGATGGGCTCAGCCTGTAAAGGCCCTTGCCACCAAGCCTGTTGATCTCAATTTTGCACTCCCAGGAACGCCATGTAAAAGGTGGAAAGAGAAATTGACTCCCAAAATGTTGCCTGTTGACCTCCACACACATGTGCTCCGACACACAATGGTAATAATTTAAGTACATAAAATTTATTTGTTTATTTTTAATTATGCGTACGATGGTTGCCTGCTATGCAGGGTTTAACTGCACCCATGCATGCAGTGCCTGCAGAGGCTAGAGAGTGTCAATCTCCTGGAGTGGGGTTACAGGCCGGTGAGGCGCTTGTGGTGCTAGAGATTCAACCCTGGGTTCTTCGGAAGGACGCAAGTGGATTTAGTGCGTAGCACCAATAAAAATTTAAAAGCAAAGCCGGTCAAATAATGGAATAAGGATATTCTGTAATTATCCGTGTGCGACTGTTTCCAGAAAAATCGTAATGAGGATGAGGATTCACACAATTAACTTAACCTATGTCCCCACCACATTCAAAAATCTACCACAGTCAATGTGGATGAGAACTAACCTGAGAGTCAAATAAAAGTTAAATGCAAAAGAAAGACTAAGAGCTAAGAAAAAGAAAGGAAACAAGGAATGAAACGGACGCAAAGACAATAGATAGAACAGAAGAATATAAGAACAGGAAGAACGAGGAACAGAGGACATGGAAGGGCTAAAGAGGAAAGAGAATGAGACCAAGGAAGGAGGAGGAGGAGGAAGGAGAAAAAGAAAGAATAAGGGGAAAAGAAGAAAGAAAGACAAGAAAGATAAAAAGAAAAAAAAGAAGAAAGAAAATAAGAAAGATAAGAAAAGAAAGAAAAGAAAGAAAGAAAGAAAGAAAGCTGGTTAGAGATGGCTCAGGGGAATGGAAGCTACAGTGAGGTGAGAGGTTGCAGGTGGCTGGAGGTGGCCTCTTGGGGGACCGCCCCCCACCTGCAGCCTACACCCCTCTCTGCTCCCTGCGGACCACACACTGGCCCCCATCCTTGTTCATGGCATCTTCAATCCCCAACTCTGAGACATTTCCACACTTGATCACTGTGGTGTGTCTTGCCTAAAGCACTGGGGGAGAGCTCTCCTGGCTATCCGCTTCTCTCCTGAACCAGTAGATTGGTTGTAGGCTACAACATCAACAAAAAGAACAAAAGAGAGAAAGAAGGAACAGGCAGCTGACATGGAATAACTTCTTTTTTAATTACTTATTTTGTCTGTGTATGAATGTATGCCGGCATGTAGGTTTGTGCACCTTTGTGTTTGCACTGCCGGGAGGTCAGAAGAGTGTGTAATCAGACCCCCTGGAACTACGTCAAGACAGTTTCTCAGCTGCCAAGTGGGTTGTGGGGATCGAACCAGGGTCCTATGCATAGAGCAGTCAGCGCTCTCACCTGCTCAGCCATCTCACTAGCCAAGGAATAAAACTTTCTGAGTCCACTATACTTCCTCTGTTTTGTGTGTGTGTTGATCCTCCGGAGCCATGTACCTTGGTTTTTTGCTGTTGTTGTTGTTGTTTTCTTTTTGAAACAAGCTCTCCCTGTAGCCTCAGCTGGCTTGGAAACTCACTATGCAGACCAGGCTGGTCTCTGCCTCCTGAGTGCTCGTTTTTTGTTTTTTGGTTGTGGGGTTTTTTTTTTTTTTGGTTTTACCCTTTTTTTGGATTTTTGAGAAGGGTCTCCTTTTAGTCCCAGTTGTCTGGAGCTCGCATTATGTAGATCCAGGCTGGCCTTGAACCCACAGAGATTCCCCACCTCTGCTCCTGAGTGCTCGTTTTTTTGTTTTTTCGGGGTTTTTTTTTTTTTTTTTTTGGTTTTTTTTTTACGCCTTTTCTTTGTATTTTTTTGAGACAGTGGCTCTCTTTTCTTAGTACCAGGTTTCTGGAGCTCGCTTGTAGACCAGGCTGGCCTATGTAAACCCACAGAGATCCACTTACCTCTGGCTCCTCCCCAGAGTGCTGTTTTTTTTGTTTTTTGTTTTTTGCGGTTTGTTTTTTTTTTTTTTTTCTTTTTTNTTTTTTGGTTTTACCCTTTTCTTTGGTATTTTTGAGACAGGGTCTCCTTTTTAGTACCAGGTGTCCTGGAGCTCGCTCTGTAGACCAGGCTGGCCTTGAACCCACAGAGATCCGCCTACCTCTGCCTCCTGAGTGCTGGGATTAAAGGCGTGCACCACCACGCCCAGCTTGTATTTTTTTTAATTGATGTGTATGTCTGTGTAAGTGACTGCAAGGTGTGTACAGGCACCCGAGGAGGGTGGAAGAGGCTGTCAGCTCCCCTAAGCTGGAGTTACGGATGGTTTTAAGCCACCTTATGTGGATGCTGGGAATTGAACTTGGGGCTTCTAGAAGAGCAGCAAGCGCTCTTAACTGCTGAGCACCTCTCTAGCCCCACCTATCTTGTATTTACTTACTTTTTGTTTATTATCCAATGTGTATGTGTTGGGGGGGGGCAGTACAAGTGTGCCTGGTGCCCACAGAAGCCAGAAGAGACGGTGGATCTCCTAGTATTTAGTTGTAGACAGCTGGAAGCTGTGGTGGATCTCCTAGTATTTTAGCTATAGATGGCTGGAAGCTGCCTTATGGGTGTGGGACCACATCCAAGAGCGGCCAGTGCTCCTTAATGGCTGATCCATCTCTCCAGCCCCATCTTCCTTATTTTTGGAGATGGGGTCTCTCACTATGACCTGAGACTGATTAGGCTAGGCTAGGCTGGCTGGCCAGGGAATCCCAAGGAAGTCTTTGTCCCCGTGGACCAAACTGGGCTTTTTATTTTTTATTTTTTTAAATTTATTTATTATTTTTTGTCTTTTTGAGACAAGGTCTCTCTGTAGCTCCATCTGGCCTGTAACTCACTATGTAGACCAGGCTGGCCTTGAACTCTCAGAGACCAGCCTGCCTCTCCCTCCGGAGTGCTGGGATTAAAGGCGTGGGCCACCGAGCCTGGCTCAAGCTGGCTTTTTAATGTGGGTTCTGGGGATCTGAACCCAGGTCCTCATGTTTGTGACGACTTCACCAACCGAACCATCTCCCAGCCTCTCAACTCTTTTTTTTTTTTTACCAACCAAACCATCTCCCAGCCTCTCAACTCTTCTTTTTACCAGCCGAACCATCTCCCAGCCTCTCAACTCTTCTTTTTACCGACCAAACCATCTCCCAGCCTCTCAACAAAGTCAGCCTCAGACATCCCTTTATGGACAACAGAACTCTATTTTAGATTAGAAAAAGCCAAAAAATGACTTTGGATTTGTCAAGGTGCTAAAAATAACTGCCCTGTCTAACTGCTGTCTGCATCGTCTGTCTCGAAGCCCACAGGAGCAGGGACAACTTTTCCATTCTTTCTGTATTTTCCAACATGTCCTATCTCAGATCTGCACTACACATTGTAGGGGGGAGTCGGTCTTTCTTTTTTCTATTTTTAATTATGTGTATGCATGTGCTCATGAATGCAGATACCTGTAGAGGGGAGAGGCACTGGATCCCCACCTGGACCTGAAGTTATAGGTGGTTGTGAGTTGCCCAGTGTGGGCTCTGGGAATCGAATTCTGGTCGTGCCAGAGCAGCAAGCACTCTTAACTGATGAGCCATCATTTCTCCAGTCTCTGTCTCTCTGTCTCTCTCTCTCTCCTCATGTAGCCTAGGTTGGCCTGGAATTCAGTACATAGCCCAAGGTGGCCTCAAACCCATGCCAATTCTCCTTCCTATGCCCCTCAAGCCCAGCTGCAATTACTCTGTGCCATTTTCCTCCATTTCTGTCTACCTAGCTGGATGCTAGCATCTGAGGGCAAGAGTGGTGTCCCCTGTGGAGGACAGGTTTGCTGGCCAGCAGGCAGGGACATAGCCACCTATTACACCTCAGTGTCCTGTCCCCTTTTAGCTCCTTAGGCTTTCCTAGCATGCAGAATTGTTTTAGGAAAAGTCCTTCCAAGCCCTCCTCTGTGGGCAAATGACCGGCCCCCTGAGCAAGGCCAGCACTCCAGCACCTATCAGCTCCTGGGCCTAATCCTCTTTCCTGCAGTTCTTAAGCATGGAACATCCTCTTTTGTCCATGGTAGCCACACCCCAGCCATTGTAACAACTAGCCAAGGGTAGCTAAAATTCTAAGACCTCCAGTAGGAAGAGGAATTTCCAATGTTTCATCCCTGACTCAAGAGGGGAAGGGGCCATGGGGCGTGGCAGCAGCTCCAGAGGGCCCACTGCCCACCAGATGCTCAATTAGTGCATGGAATCTATCCTTGGGGGGAAGAGATCAAGCGGTGTAGACCTCAGAGCTAAGGCTGGAAGAAAGGCGGAGGGGGAGGTAGAGGTGGTGATGTGTGTGTCTTGATGCCCTTCAGGGCCAGGGCCCCAGATTCCCCCAGAGTCAGGGCCCACCAGGCATATGCCACTGGCAAAGCTGGGCATTCGGGGGACCCGGTTCCTACGTGGGTGCGGCCCCTGAAGGGAGCCAGGTACGCAGCGCGCGTGCCCCGGCCCCCGCCGCCGTGCCAGGTGGTGCGGGAAGCCCGCAGCCGTGCCAGGCTGGGCACAACAAAAGCCAGGGTTCTGGGGAGGGCTGGGAGGCGCGGGCGGCGCCAGAGGAGGGCTGCCGGGAGCGCCTGGCCTGCACTGGCCGCCAGCCACCGGGAGGAGGAGCAGAGGATCCTCGGAGCGCAATAAAACGGCGGCTCGGCCCGAGCCCGCAGCAAACACATCCTTAGAAGGCAGTGGAGCCGCCGAGCCGGGCTGCGCTCGTCGCTCGCTCGCCCGCCCGTCCGCCCCCCAGCCTCTTTCTTCTGCACCCGGTGCGCTGCCCCGCGCCCTCCCCTCGCCGCCCCGGAGACAAAGAGCAGAGAAAGTTTGCGCGGGCGAGCGGGGCAGGTGAGGAGGGGCGTGCCCGCCCCCAGCCCGCGCCTCTGCAGCTGGACGCAGGCGGCGGCCCAGCCTCGCCGAGCCCCCTGCGCGCCATGGGCGCCGTGGCCCGCAGCCTGCGGCTGTCGCTCGGCCTCCTGCTGCTGGCGACGCTGCTGCGCCCTGCCGACGCCTGCAGCTGCTCCCCGGTGCACCCGCAACAGGCGTTTTGCAATGCAGACGTAGGTAAGCGGCGCGACCCCCGCTCGCGCGGCCCACCTCCCCGCGCCCGCACCGCGGCAATCCTGCAAGTGGACGCCCCAAGCGTACTTTCTTTCCCCCCTCCCGTCTCTCCCTTTCTTTCCTCCTCTTCGCCGAGATGCTTGGCGACCTCAAAATTCCACCGAAATTCCGCAGCAGCTCCCGGCCCCAGAAAAGGGAGCCAGGGAGCGCTCGGGGGTTGGCAGGCGGCCTCCTTGGGATGCCAGCGCTGGGCGGGGGTGGGGGTGGGGGGGATACGCTGGGGTGCGGTGGCTGGAGGATTGGGAACCCCGGGAAGAAACTTCCACAGGTGAAGTGGGGGCTGGGTGGGGAAGGGCTTCTCCGCAACCATTTGGGAGATTTCCCATTAAGCAGGCAGGGTAGAAGCCCCCACCCCCCCCCCCACCCCCACCCCCTTGCCCAGGTCCCAGGGACAGGGGAGAAAGGCTGGTAGAGAGTCCACCTCATTCCTTCGTGCCCAGCTTGGGAGGCCCCACAAATAGGGCCAGGCAGGGTCCAGGATCCTGGTGACTTTTCAGAATGCCCCTGACCCCCCCCCCCACATACAAAATAAGACCTGACAGTCAGGGGGGGGGGCGCACAGGGGATTGTGCGCTGCTTAGATTGCCCAGCAAATATGTTATTCTCAGACTTCTTGACCCAAAAGATGGGCACTAGCTTGCCAGGTTAAGTAGAGGCACAGCATCAGGTTTACCTGGCTCCCTTCCAGGGCGCACCCACGTAGGACCCGAGTCCCCCAAATGCCCATCTTTGCCAGTGGGATATGCCTGATGGGCCCTGACTCTGGGGGAGACTGGACAGGGAAAAGCTGGTAGACATGGGAGGGTCCATTCGGAGTTGTTGACCCTTGAAGGCCTTTCCAGCACCTACACTGAAATGAGTTCAGATGTCCAGCAGGTGCCCCCATCCCAAGACCCAGTGATGTTTGGGCTTATGTTTCAGAAAGCCCAGTATTCTGCGCCCATGTAGCATCCCTCTCCCACTCAGGCCGAAGCCAGGGTTCCTGTTTATCCAGGTTTCGAAATGCTCTCCTGATGCCCCGTCCCATGGACCCTTTGCCCCACTCTGGTTAGCTCTTGGGAAGGCTTTCCCACTGCCCCTGTGGGGTCACGTGGCACAGCCCACTTGGGTGTAGGGTTGTGGGAAGTGCTTGCAGACTAGTTTCCAAATACAGTATGATTTGGGGGGAAATGAGATTGTTTGTTCAGTTTGGCTTTGATGGTCAGCCAAATTTGGGGGTGAACAACTGGCCCCTCCAGTGTAAGAGCTGTGAATGTCCTTCCTTGGGAGATGTCCTCTGAGAATGCAGGCCTGCCAGGGCCCCTTTGTGGAGAGGCAAGTTGTAGGGGCCCCAGAATGAAATCAGTGTGGAGGACTCAGGGAGCCTGGTTCACAGGGGCCATGGGAAGGAGTTAGCCTGGGATGCCCATACTGCCAGCTGGTCAAGCCGAGGGTTGCCTGGGCAGCCACTTCTACCTGTGCCCAGTAGTAAGCTGAGGCAGCACTGAGCTAGAAGCTGAGCTGGTCTGGTTTGAATCAAGTCTAGCCGAGGTCCAGCGGCTGAGATGCCTTGAGGCTCCTCCCTGCCTTGCACACTGCTCTCTGCCTAGATTCCCTGCACTGGTGTCCAAAGCATCTCATCCAAATTGCCATGAAGCCAAGGCTTTTAACCCATCCTTGCACAGAGGTCCAGTCCCACACCAGAGCTGCACTGCAAAGCCCACTGCATTTATCTTCTGTGGCTGCTGTGACAAATGACCATAACTGCATCCCCCCCAAAACAGCAGGACTGACTGTCTCACAGTCCAGAAGTAGTCCAGAAGTCTAAAATCCAGATGTTGGCAGGGCTGGCCCCTTTCCTGTGCTCTGAGAGAGGGTCTGGCTTAGACCTCTCCTCGGTGCTCTTCGGGTGTGCAAGCAGCCCCCCCCCACTTCTGCCCGTCTCTTCACACAGCTGCGGCCGTCTTCTCAGGGTGCCGGCCATTGGCTTTCCGTGTCTGCTCTAATCCAGTATGATCTCATTTTGACTTGATTACATCAACAGAGACCCCATTTCCAAATAGGGTTATACTCACAGGTTCTGGTTGATCATGAATTTGGGGAAGGGGCACTGTTGAACCCAGTTCAGCCAGGCTGTTCTATCTTACCCGAGTCACCCCTCCCAGGACTGATGAGCTTGGGATACAAAAATTGCAGACAGCCCAGGGCAGATAGACAGCAGTAGCTTGCCCCCTGGATTCTTAATCTCCTTGAAGTGGTACAGATTTGTGGCTTGCTCGGCAGGGCAGCCTGTTCTGGCCTGGCCTGTGTTCCTGTGTGATACGGTTTGGCCCAGACAGACCTCAGCTTCTGGAGTTTTAAAGCATCTCAGATTTTGTACAACCATAACTATGACCCAGGGGCCCGGAAAGGGCCCATGCTGGGGGTTAATAAAGGCTGGCTCTTTTGTGGCTGCTGGCTGCTTGCAGCTTTGCTAAATGGCTCAGTGTCTACACTGGGCAGCTGGTATGTGAAGGAAGCAGATGCCTTTCTGCCCATGGAAGGATTTCTGGGAAGGATCTCTCTGGTTCGGAACAGTGATTGGCAAAGAGAGTTGTGACACTTAGGATGGAATGTATGGCCAGGTCCCTGTCCTTTGCAGGGAGGTCAGGACAAACAGGAAGCATTCATGTCCCAGTGCTATTCAGATGAGCTGCTGGTCTGAGTGTCTCTACCCTTCACCACCTACCACAAGTGATAGGAATCTGGCTTGCCATTCAGGTAGTATCACATGTGGAACCTAGAGTCGACACATCAGCTGAGCTTCTTGGCAGACTCCAGCTACTTGGGCTGCTTTCTGGAGTCCAGGGTATTCAGGAACTGGGGGGGGGGGAGACAGGGGACACAAACACAAACAAAAAAATCTCTGCCTATGAAGCCAGACCTAAAGCCACGAAAACCCTCTGAAGTGGAGGTCCATCATCAAGACCCACAGGACAAGGTATGCTAGGTCCCAGGGTGAACAGGGCAAAGGCATCCTGACTTTCTATAGGCCCTGATGGGGACTTTGTGTGCACAGTCATGGAGACCAGCCAGGTAGGAGTGGCCACTCTAGAAAGCATGCAAGCACTCAGTAATGGCTCTGGTTGACACCTGCCTGTAAAAAGCCAGGCACCACCAGGCCCTGTTTGCTGATCAGGCTTTTGGTGGACAGTGGTACTCTGAAGAAGCCGCTGGCAGCGGCACACAGTCCTGCTGGGTCCTCAGGCTCCTACGAGCTAGTTTTCATATTGGGCTTGTCTATTTTGATCAACAGTTCCAGAGTGGCGGGCACTGCTCTGCAGGGGATGTAAGGGAAAGATGGTAGCCTCTAGCCCTGCCCTGGGAAGGGGAAGATCAGACACTAGGGCAGGCACCATCAAGGTGGGTGTAAAGTGGGTGATCAGGTTGAAGAAACTCCTACAAACCCTCATGCACTGCCAGGGAATGGTGTAAACAATGTCAGATTTGATGCAGTTTGCACAAATTATTCAGCTAAATAATAAACTTCCCAAATACTCTAAGGAAGTAAGTGTGTAGCAACTTGAAGTGGACTTTCCGGTTACAAAGGTAAGGCTCCTCATGGTGATTGAGACGGGGCTGTGGGGACACTGGGCCTCCTTGGCTCAGGTTTGGACAGTGGCTTTGGATGGATATCTTCTGCCAGGGGAGGGACTGGACCCCAAGCTGCTGACAGCTCCCAGAGCTGCAGGTGTAGAGGGGTGAAGTAGGAAGGCACGGGCCACACCAGCTGTGACTTTTCCCCATGCCACATGCTGAGCCCGGCACTGGCCTGGGACCTGCTCAGGCTTCTGGTGAATTTCCTGGTGGAACAGCCACTTCCACATCCTAAGGTTCGGGAGCTACATAGGGGCTGCTTCCCTGCCTCCCTCCACCTCACTCTGCTGGGCTACCAGTGGGTCTCACTAATGTGGGTTTATCCAGCCCAGATCTGCTGGTTTGAGCACTTGAAGAACAGAGCTGCAGACGACTCCTAGGCTTGTCAGGGAGCAGAGTTCAGCCACATGATGATGATGGCTTTGGTGGTACCTAATGCCTGAGACCGAGTTTGGGTAGACCTCTTGGATTGGAATACACCTGAGAGATATGTTTCAGAGGCCCCCCGGAATCAGAGAGAGTAGGGAGGGGGAAAAAAAGACAGCAAGAGAAAGAAAAAAACCAAACACACACGCAGAATAAAGGAAAGGAAGATGGAGCAGACAGCCTGGCAATGGTAGGCAGGGTCACACCATGAGCTCTTCTCTCCACCCTTGCCTCAGGCCTTGTGCTGGATGCAAACATAAGCCTGGAACCAGGCAGCCCGTGACTGGGATAGTCTTGCTCCTGAGGGAATGACAGAACTAAGAAATGGAAATTAGGGAGTATATTGAACACAGCCTGGGAAGGAATGTCCCAGGCACATTTTGATGGTATCAGGGTGGCCGTCTTTGCTGGAAGCACTGAACCAAGCAAAGGCAAGAGAATTAGGGGTACAAAAGCCCAGTGCAGGTCTGGATGAAATGTCACCCTCTGGTCACATGGCGTCTGCGTTCCATCCCAAGTACCCATAGCAAGCCACCGAGGATACTCAAATTGTGGATTGGTAGCTGAACCACAGAGTGTTTGTCAAGAGATGGACGCTCAGAACCTGGAGCCCCTGGTGTGGTCTTTAGAGTTTTTAAGGATGTCCAGGCGATTCTGATGGTGTTCTGCCAATGCTGGCACAGAGCAGTGTGGTCTCTAAAGTGGGGTCCCCAAAACAAGTTTGGCAGCAGCAGATGCTTTGCATAGTGCATGGATGGAGAATCTCACTCGCATATGCTCTTTAAGAGAGTGCTCGGCCAGGGTCTTGGTTTGGGTCCCTGGGTCTGAATAAGATCAGAGGAGCCGTGAGCATCACAGGTGTGGGGAATGGATGCTGGCACACCAGATGGCTCATTTGGTGCAAGGAGAGTTGGTCAAGAGATAGGGAAAGAGTTTTCAGACCCAGCCATGGCCCAGAGTGGCTTGCAGGTTGGAGCTGGTTCCCTGGGTCCCACTCTCCTGCCCTCGTGAAGCCTGTGCTAGCTGGAATCATTGCAGCCCACACTCTGGTGCTGCAGCCTGAGGTGCTCTCTATTTTTGCATGTGCAGGAGTGGAGCACAGTGGAGCTCACACTGTGAGCTTCTCCCAGGTTGCCCATATCAGGTGAGGGTCTTTAAGAAACCTTTGGAGGCTGGGCGTGGTGGTGCACGCCTATAGTCTCAGCACTTGGGAGGCAGAGGCAGGAGGATCTTTATGAATTCAGGTCCAGCCTGATCTACAGAGTGAGTTCCAGGACAGCTGGGGCTACAGGGAGACCCTGTCTCAAAAAGACCAAAAAAAAGAAAAAAGAAACCTTTGGAGTCTAACCAGTTGCAGTGGTGCACACCCTTAATCCCAACCCC
Source organism: Rhizomys pruinosus (assembly GCA_009823505.1). NCBI lineage: Eukaryota > Metazoa > Chordata > Mammalia > Rodentia > Spalacidae > Rhizomys > Rhizomys pruinosus. The sequence continues at coordinate 46,425 of VZQC01003848.1, forward strand.
CAGGAGGCAGAAGCAGGCAGATCTGAGTTCAGGGCCAGTCTGGTCTACATAGTGAGTTCAAGGCCAGCTGGGGCTACAGGGAGACCCCATCTCAAAAAGACTAAAAAGAGCTGGGCGTGGTGGCACATGTCTTTAATCCTAGCACTTGGGAGGCAGAGGCAGGCAGATCCCTGGTCTACATAGTTCCAAGCCAGCTGGGACTAAAGGGAGACCCTGTCTCAAAAAGCCCCCCCCCCCCGCCAAAAAACAAAAAAGACTAAAAAGAAATCAAGCAAGGTTTGGAGTCTGTAGCAGGGCAGGCTGTGAAAGTACTCTACCTTGCAAATTGAAGGTGTCTTTTATAAAGAAGGGCCATAGCCAAGTATATAAACAGCTGGGCAGAGATGAGACTAGGGGTCTTAAACCCTTGATTGGAAATTGGAGGTATGTTTGTATATTCACATGCATGTTAAGTCTCTGGGGTAGGCAGGAGCTGTGGCTGTCACCAGATTCTTTAAGGGTTAGTCACTGCCATTTTAAAAGGAATCTCTTTATGGGTTTCATGTGACCTGTTTCTGTGAACATTTGCATAGTCTCAGAGCTGCAGCCATGTTTCTGCCTTCTCAGACAGACTACATCTGTCATCCTTACTCTTGTCACTGTGGGGAAGGGGTTAGCCAAGTCCAAACCTAAACTCAGGAGGAGTGTGCCACCACAGGCTCTGTGTCTTCTTGAAGATCTAGATGTGTGTGCATGTCTTGCTGAGGAGGAGGTCTTGGTCAACTGCAGCTGCCGTGCCTTTCAAAGCTTATGAGAACTGGACAACACCCTAGGTAGGGAGGATGAATATCAAACCAGTGTGGCTCTGTGGTTTAGACACCTGCTTCTCCTGTGGTTTATTCTTCTAAGCATGTGTAATTGAACAGTTGCATTTTGTTGCTGACTATACACAAAGTACTATGGCAGGTGCTGCAGGGCTTTTTTTTTTTTTTTTTTTTGGAGTCATCCCCAGCACTTGTCTTCAGGGAAGCGAGGACAGGAATGCGGAGCGTGGGTGATCTTGCACAAAGTATCCGTGACAGATGTTTCAGGAGGGATTATAATAGAGCCCTGGGCAATCCTGTTGGGTGGATCTTCTCAAGTGAAATAACCCTGAAGGCCTGGGGATCTGTAGCAGGGATGGAAGGGTCCGGATGGTTAGCAGAGTGGGGAGGAGGCTCAATGAGGATGAAGCTAAGCGGGCTGTGGTGGCAAGTGACATAAAGAAGGGTCGCCGAACCTCTGTGGAGCTGCAAGGCCTAGAGTCCTGTCAGTGGGATCTGGAGAGGCGTTGCAGTCTCCTGGTGTCTGAACTGTTACTGCAGACTCCTGGTGTCTGAACTGGTGTGGGGGGGAGTAAGACAGAGCCGGGAGCCGTGTGGGGACAGTCTAGTGACTCAGGGGGCAAAGCCAGGGAATATGGCACCTTTGCAAATGAGCATCTACACTTTAGTGTGGGCAGGCAGGTGTTTCCTAGCCTAGCTTGCTGGCCAGACAGGGCAGGGTTTTGTGAGCTGTTGGGCCACGGACCGGGGTGAGGAAGTACCCAGTCAGCTCTTTAGCAGACAGTGGAAAATGTAGGGGGAAGGGGGTTATGGAGAGAACAGGAAATGAAACATAGACGGGGAGGTGGAGCCAGCGAGGGCGGGGTGTGGGCTTTTACGCTGAAGTGTGGCCAGAGGCTGGCTCTGCCCAGTGCTGGCACGGCACACAGTGACCTTGGACAAAAGCCTCTGCCTCCACATCCCCGTCTCTGAAACGGAGACAGCAACTCACTCCCGGGCCCTCACTCCTAGGATTGTGGGTGAAGAAAGACAAGAGCCTAGGGCTTAGGAGCAGAGCCTGCTGGCGAAGGCAGCAAGGCCATCCGTTTTTTTCTGTGCTCAAAGCTGAGCTGAACTAGTCTCCCAGTCCCGGAGAGTCCTCAGCCGACACTGAAGGCTGGGACGTAGTTATTACACAGTTGAGGGAGCGAGGAGGGACCTGACACAGGGAAGGCAGGCAGCTGCCAAGGTCCTGGGAGGTGAACCAGGCTGACACAGGCGGGGAGTTGACAGTGACTGATAGTAACAGAGGCAACTGTACGGCAGGCAGCTGTTGGGAAACGCACCTTCCTGTTATTCTCCGACCTTCCTCTTGTGCCCCAGCGTCCTGCTGTCCTCCCACTTCAGTCTCCTTGACAGCTGCATTTGTGTATGAGAAAACCTAGAGGACTGGCAGGATGAAGGATAGGTAAAGGCACTTTCTGCACAAGCCTGGGAGCCTGAGTTCCATGATTCCCAGGACCCACGTAAAAGTAGGAGAGAAGGAACTCCACAGAGTTGTCATCTGCCCTCCATATATGCACCCACATGCAATCACACATTCAGTAATAAAAAACACACACACACACGCACACACACACACACACGTGCATGTGCACACACACACCCCAGATCCGGGTTGATTAAGGAAGGGCGTCAGGGTCTTGTGGGTAGAAAACAGGTGAGTAGGAAGAGGGTTTTTAAACAAGAGGGCTGTTTCTAGGATGGTGCTGATATGTACTTACATTGCTTGGAAAGACTGGTCCTGGTGGAGAGGGCTGGGGCTCCATGCGTGACAGATGGTACTGTGGAGGAAGGGGGTGCTGAGTAGCAGCCTCTTTGTCAAGGGTTGCCTGTCTGCCCATTAGCAGAGTGCTGGATAAGCTGAATGGATCCTACCGTGACATCGTAAGATGCTGATTCGTGTCTGTGACTTGGCAACAGGTACAGCCCAGGCCTCTGTCACTCTTGACTAGTGTGACTGAGCACACAGTCCCAGCATGCACATGTTCAGAAGTCCTTATCAAGAGTATCAGGCAGATACCTAGCTCAAGAAGACAAAGAGTACTACCACCCCAAAACCTGAGGGCCCAGAACCCATCATCACACTGACGAGAGGCATCCAGTCTCTGGCCTTCTTGTCCATGAATTAGCAAATACATCAATAATTCCCTGGCTTTTTTAAAAATATTTTATTTCTCGTTTTTATTTTATGTGTATGAGTATATTGCCTGCACATGTATACATGCACCCACATAGTGCAATGCCTGCAGAGGTCTGAAGAGGGCGTCAGATCCCCTGGAACTAGAGTTATGGACAGTTGTTAGCTGTCATGTGGGTGCCAGGAATCGAACTCAGGTCCTCTGAAAGAACAGTCAGTTTTCTAACTGCTGATCCATCTCTCCAGTCCATGGCTTGTTTGTTTTTTAAGTAGGGTGTGTGTGAGAGCAAGTGCTGGGTGCCATTGTGCATGTGTGGAGATCAAAGAGTCTGTTCTCTCCTTCCACTGTGGGTTTCTGGGGCTGAACTCAGGTCATTAGGCTTATGTAACAAATGCTTTTTTCCAGCTCAGACAGCTCACTGTTCCCTGTGGCTTTTCTTCACATTTTACAATCTCAATCACGTGCACATATACACAAAGTGTGCACACCCACACTTAAAGGCATATAGAGAAAAAGTCTAGATGTTGATCAAAATTCTAGGCTATGGGTAAGGGCAGGGGTGATTTTAAAATTTTTTTGTGTAAGCATATCTTCCTACATTTTCTGTGGTTGGCTTGTACTAGCTATATGATTATTCTGAAGTTAAGGCAGTTGAGGGGCAAGGATGTGGTGTAGTGCACATGCTTAGTATGTACAAGGCCCTGGGTTCTGGCTCCAGCACTCCTACACTCCAAAAGTCATTTGGGATGGGACTGGAAAGATGAAGGGTGCTATAGAGTGGGTGAAGGGTGTGGGGCTGATTTAAGGAAGCTCCCCCTCCCCGGCCCCTGCTTTCTCTGAGTCTTGGAGTCATAAATTAGATATGGGTATCTTATTTTGCCTTGAAACAATTACATCTCTCTGCCTCTGACGGGGGCTGTGCTTATTGACATTCTTCCTTATTGAGGTGTGAGTTGCCTGCCATACAGAACACCCTGTTAAAGTGTGTGATTCAGTGGTTTTTAGTGGATTTCTAGAATCGTGCAGGATGACCTCTATCTGGCTCACAACACCAGGTGCACAGGTGGGTTTGCCTGCAGCCTCCACAGTAGGCGCTCCTTGGGCCTTTTGCAGGCCTTCCCTTTGTGGTGCACAGCAGGGTCCTTTGGCCTTCACCTGGTGTCACTTGGCCCCACAGATGACAGCCAGCCTCCTGATCTTTTCCTGGTCTCATTCATGGTTGGCAAAACAAAACCCTGGAAGAGAGCTGGACAGATTGTCTGTTGTAAATAAAGTTTTATTGAGATTTGGCTTTGCCCGCTGGTATGCATCATCCACAGCTGTGTTGGCTAGTGAGTGGGGCAGATCGCCTCACAGCTCCTGTCCTCGCCAGACTAGCCTTTACCAGAGAATTCTTGGGCTGGAGAGATGGCTGAGTGGTTAAGAGCATTGGCTCTTTTTATTTTTTATTTTTTTGGTCTTTTTGAGACAGGGTCTCCCTGTAGCTCCGAACTCATAAGATTGCCGGGCATGGTGGTGCATGCCTTTAATCCTAGCACTTGGGAGGCAGAGGCAGGTGGATCTTTGTGAGTTCAAGGCCAGTCTGGTCTACAGAGCGAGTTCCAAGACAGCTGGGGCTACAGGGAGACCCCGTCTCGAAAAGACCAAAAAAAAAAAAAAATCCCAATGCCAGGATTAAAGGCATGCACCACCACTTCTAGCCCTGGCTCCTCTTGCAGAGGAGCCTAGGTTAGATTCCCAGAACCCACATGGCAATTACAGCCATTCATAATGTCAGTTCCAGGGCATCTGGCACCCTCTTCTGACCTCTGTGGGCACTGCACAACACAGTATGTGCTTACATACATACAGGCAATACACTCATGCATGTAAAATCAAAATAACAAAATATTGTTTTAAAAAGAGAGTAAAAAAAAAAAAAAAAGAGAATCTGCCGGGTGTGATGGCGCATGCCTTTAATCCCAGCACTCGGGAGGCAGAGGCAGGCAGATCTCTGTGAGTTCAAGGCCTGCCTGGTCTACATAGCGAGTTCCAGGATAGCTGGGGCTACAGGGAGACCCCGTCTCAAAAAGACAAAAAAAAAAAAAAAGGAGTGAATCCTTCCTGACCGTGGCTCGGCAGCGCAGTTTGTGGTGGTTGGTAGCGCCTTCCTGGTTACCTGGTTTGTAGTTTCCAAAAGCACTCGGATAACTTGAGAAAGGAGGCCTGGGGGGCCATTCTCCAAGCCGACCCTGATGTGACCTCCTCACCTGTCCTGGTTTCCTAGATGAGGGGTGAGAGGGCTGCATGGGAAAAGCCTGCTTCTCTGCTGAGATTCCCTTTCTGACCTGTGGTCTGGGGACATGGCGCTGGCTTCCTGGCACCCTGTTGGCATCTAGCTAACTTTCATAGACACAACAGAGCTAACTGTGGCTGAAGCAGCCTTTGCCAGTGCTTCTGCTTATAACGGAGACCTGGTTAGGACACTGGCCAGCTGCTTCTTAGCCAAAGGAAATAAGCTTCAGAGGAAAGGAAAAAAAAAAGAGAGAGAGAAGACCTGGGCTTCAGAGTCATGCTGGGCTGAGTCTCTAGTTCCGTCCCTGTCCTAGTCTGTCTTCCATTGCTGTGACAAAACACTCTGACCAACACCAACTTGGGGAGGAAAGGGTTTATTCAGCTTACATCTCCTGGGTCACAGTTATCACTCAGGGAGCCCAAGGTAAGAACTCAGGGCAGGAACCTGGAGGCAGGAGCTGAAGCACAGGCCATGGAGGAATGCTGTCCACTGGCTTGCTCCTGGCTTGCTCTCTGGCTCATGCCCAGCCTGCCTTCTTATACTGTCACTGCTCAACAATCAAGACAATACACCACAGATGTGGCCACAGGCCAATCCAATGGAGCAAATTCCCCAATTGAGGCTCCCTCAACCCAGGTGTGTCAAGTTGACACTAAAGCTATCCAGCACAGTCCCTGTCAGCCTCAGTTTCTTCTTCTACAGCAACAGGTTGATGTGTGCTCAAAGTGGGATGGTAGAGAAAGTTGGTAAGTGAATGAGTTCTGGTTCTGGAAGGGAAGGATAAGAGCTCTGAGGGTTCCACAGTGTCAGTATAAAACTGACTTCTTGGGGCTGGAGAGATGGCTCAGCGGTTGAGAGCACTGACTGCTCTTGCAGAGGACCCGGGTTCAATTCCCAGCACCCACATGGCAGCTAAGAACCACCTTTAACTCCAGTTCCAGGGGAATGTGACGCCCTCTTCTGAACTCCGCAGCATTGCATGACACGGGTGCACAAACCTGCAGACAGTACACTCATACACATAAAAAAACAAAACAAAACTGACTTCTCATAGACAAGAAGGGAAACCTGAACCTGTGGCTTCAGTACAGAGTGGACAGGAGAGGGCTCCCCTCCCCCCAGCATGCTACGGATAGAAGTTTCTTGCAGGATACTGGAGCACAGCTTGAGTTGTCTCTGACCTAGTCTGTGGAGTAGGAAGGTCTGTGACTTGCCCAAGGTCATCCAGTTGTGTGACAGTGTCAGGAATCCACAGCAGTCCCTGGCAGCTTGGGAAGCCTGTGTGCGGCTCTGTGGGGTGGGAGGTTGAGTGTCCTTGTGGAGGCTCAGTGACAGGGATGTTGCTTCTCAACATACGCTTTCTGGAGGTGCCAATGAGTGAGGAGCAATTGAGGCTGTAAAAATAAGCCTACGTCTAGGAATTCTACGAGAACTACCAAAGGCCACCGGGAAGCAATGGTCACAAGTATATACTGGAAACCCCTATGTATACAGTCCTTGGGGTTGGTAAGTGCCAGATGCTCTGCAGGTAGCAAATGGTGTTGGTTGTTATGTGAAGATGATCCCAGGGCCTCGTACATGGTGAAGAAGCACTCTACCACCAAGCACCCCTCCTCCAGCCAGTGCGGATGTCTTTAAATTGAAATGGAAAAGGGAGGAAACCGGAGGGAATCAGACTCCAATTTGCAAGTGCATATTCTCTCATTTTCCTATAATGACCTTGAATTATACATGTAATTTTTTTAAGTTAGTATTTATTACAGTGTGAAGCTAATCACAGGCAACCATCCATTCATACCCCCCAGGCCTGGTTGATCTGGCCTGTGTGACCCACGCTGTATAGTAGATCTTCAGAGGTTTTGTTTTGTTGTTGTTTGAGATGGGGTCTCACGTAGCCTAAGCTGGCCTTGAACTATGTAGAATTTTAAACTCCTGATCCACCTGTCTCCACTTCTGTGGTGCTGGGATTATAGGCATATACTACCACACTGTTCTTGGTAATAGGTAGGGGTGTGTGTGTGTGTGTGTGTGTGTGTTTGTGTGTGTGTGTGTGTAGATGCTGCATGTGTTCTTGCATGTGGAGGCTAAAGATTAATTTTTGGGTATCATTCCTCAGGAGCCATCCACCTGAGACAAGGCTCTTGCTGGGACCCGGGGCTCTGTGATTAGGCTAGGCTGCCAGCCCAGCAACCCCCAGGGATCCACCCATCTTCACCTGCCTCAACACTGGAATTTTAAGAACAGATCTAGAAAGGGAAAAGCAATTGTGGAAATCGGAAGCAGTGGACAGTTAAGAAGTTGAAAGGATCATCTGTCAGCGTGCCACCATGTTCATGAACCTTCCATCCAGGAACTTTTTCCTTGCTGAAGGGTTTGTGTAAGACCAGTGGGGAGGAAAAGACACAAGCCTATCTCAGGGCTGTGTTTGTGAGCTTTCTCCAGAGAAACAACCAACAAACAGAGAAGACGGGGTTAACTGGGAATCTGCTCCCATGGTCACAGAGGCTGAGAGTTCCCAAGCTGCTATCTGTAGACCAGGAAGCAGGGGTATGATTCTGTCTGGGTTCAAAGGCTAGAGGATGGGGGCAGATGGAGTCAGTGTTACAGTGCAAAGGCCCCAAGGCCCCAGAGCTCTGATGGTGGGACAGCAAGGGCACAGTGGACAACAGCAGATGCGTGTCCAAGCTCAAGCAGAGGAAGATGTTCCCTGCTGGGTCCTCGACAGATTGGGCAATCTACCTCAGGCAGTCCAATTCAAATACTGATCTTATCCAGAAATACCTGCAGACACACCCAGAAGTATGTTAACTAGCTACCTGGGCATCCCTTAGCCCAGTCAAGTTGATACAGAAAATCAACCATCTCAAGGTTCTGAGAAGAGGGAGCAGACATAAAAGGGGTGGGGGCTTTAGTGAAGAACTTTATCATAGGGGCCAGTGGCTTCTCCTGAAGTCTGTCTAGCCCAGTCAAAGCCTCAGCTCCAGGCTCGGCTCTCCTGAGCCTGTGTCCTTCCTAAGACCTTCCTAACACCTCAGCCCGTCCCTGTCACTCCTCAATGGAGGAGACCTTAAGTGTGGGCCTTTAGGACAGAAGCCACTTCCTCAAACTAAATTATTCAGTTTTCCTATTCATGGAGGACACCCCAGCCCTGGAAGCAAAGCAAGGCATGTCTGGGTTCGTTTTCTGGATGGTTTTCTGAGATGCAGAGGGATGGGGACTGGGTTCTTTCTCCTCCTGCCTTAGATTCCCAGGGCCGCCAGGAAACAGATTGTTTCCCCTGTGCCCCAGAGTCAGGCCAGCTGCTGCCCAAACAGGAGAAGGAAATATCCAAGATCCTGACCTTGAGACCTTGAAGTGTGTCTCCTTAATGTCCTGACAGCTGCTATGGAAAGCATCATGGGGTGGTCATGATGCCGCCGGGCTGGAAGAAGCAAGATGTCCTCTATACTGTGACCGTAATCTCTACTGCATGGCCCCTGCTCATCAACTCCTCTTTAAACAGGTGCCTCCCAAAAGCTCACCACCCCTTTGAGCCAAATCTCTATGATTACCCTTCTCACCTAGAAGTTCATCCTCTGATCCTTTGGCTGGCCTGTCACTGTCCCTGACCTCACCCAGGCAGTGATGTCACAGCACAACAGCTGTGCTGTTCCCATAGCAACAGCTTGCCATAGTTAGCCAGTCAGGGCAGACATTGGGCTGCTGGCAGAGGTGGGGGAGTGGTGATTCCAGCTAACCTGGGTCAGTGACCACAGAGACCACCATGTGGCCATTTTAGGGCAAGATTCTGGTGTCTGCCCCTTCTGTGGGAGGGTGGGTTCTTTCTGTGCTCTACTGTTTAATTCAAAATTCCTGCCTCACATGGCTCTCCACAGACAGTTCTGTCCAGAAGTCTAATTGGAGGAGGCAGGGACTGGGAGCAGGGAGCATGGAGCTGTGTCGAGGACTAGAAGGTGTCGTGATTCAGCCATAGCTGCTGCTGCTGTGGGTGCCTCTGACCTGGCTGGGGACTTAGAAAGCAGGTGGTAAATTTGTCTATATATTTAGTAAGATAGCAGTTGGTTCAGCTATAAGTGCCCCTGTCAGCTGGCGGATGCCTGGAGCCTGAGGTTGGAGGTCAGCTTGCCACAAAGTCTGTTTTTAGAAGCCTGACCCTGTCCCTCACTGCCTTCAACTGGCTACATAGCCTACCTGGTCCTGGTGGAATATGGGGAGATGGTTAAATATAAATTCATAACCCCCCAACCCCAGGATTCTGGTGCAAACCTGGCTTGGCCTGGCCTGTATTCTACTATAATCTCTCCTTGGGGAGATTCTAATACTTCCATTTTAAAACCCAAACCAGTGATTTTAGGAACCAAATGAGGAAGGCCTAGGAACCAGGCACTGGGCAGCACACCAGGTAACATAGAGCCTAAGTTTTAGAAGCTAGAGCTCAGAGAAAATGGGGTTAAAAACATTTCTGGGGGGCTGGAGAGATGGCCTAGCGGTTAAGAGCGCCGACTGCTCTTACAGAGGACCCGGGTTCGATCCCCAGCACCCACATGGTGACTGAGAACCGTCTGAAACTCCAATTCCAGGAGAACTCCAGCTCCAGGGGAATCTGAGACCCTCTTCTGACCTCCGCGGCATTGCACGACACGGGTGCACAGACCTACATGCAGACAGTACATTCATACACATACAGAAATAAATAAAAATTAATAATAAAAAAAAAGTCTTTAAAAAAAATTTCTGATGTTTATTTTACCTGGGCTTGGCTTGGATGCCTCCAGTGATGGGTGTCTCACTACCTACCCAATGATTTCAAGACAGCCCTGTACAGAGTGCTTCCTTTCACCCAGACAAACTTTGCCTCCCTGTAATGTGTCCTCGGTGGTCTGGCCCAGTCATCTGGAGACACACACGTGGTAAGTATCACCCTCTCCCCAATGGCTGGCCAAGCTTCTGGGTGGTCTTGGTGGTGACGGGAATAGCTGTCATCACGCCACTTCACAGACAAGGGGCGGAGGCAGCAGGGTTCAGCACCTTGCTCTAGGCATACAGCATGCTGCCTGAACCCTCCTCACTGCTCCAGCCCCACAGAGGCCTTGTCCTCACTCAGTCCTGTGTCTGTCATCCTTTGGAGCTCTGAGTCTGTAGCCCCTTCTTCCTTCCCGATTCTTTCCTCCTTTTCCTGAACTCTTTGGGAAGAGAGTCTCTCTACCACCAGCTTCTCCCATGTTCTTACACTTAGGTCTTATTCCTAAGCATTTAACATTTCCATTGTGCTTTTCTTCTTGGTCTTTTTTGAGACAGGGTCTCCCTGTAGCCCCAGGTGTCCTGGAACTCACTCTGTAGACCAGGTTGACCTCTGCCTCCCAAGTGCTGGGATTAAAGCACCAGGCCCAACCCTCCATTGTGCTTTGGGGGTGCGGGGTGCGCACGAGTGTGCGTATCTGTCTGTATGCGTGCATACATATGTGGAGGCCAGAGGTCCATGTTAGGTGCCTTTCTTAATCACTCTCTGCCCTACTTGTTGACACAGACTCTCTCATTGAACCTGGAGCTCATTGACTTGGCTAGACTAGCTCATCAGGGAACTTTGGGGAGCCCTACCTGTCTACTACCTCCCCTGCACTGGGATTACAGGCATACACCACCACACCCAGATATTTTCCACGGGAGCTGAGTATCTAAACTCAGGTCCTCATTTTACATGGCAGACACTTTACCCACTAGGCCATTGCCCTAGTACCTGGTTGTGTTTTGAAATTATTATCTGGTGACCTTGTCACATGGTCCATTCCCAGAACCCAGACACTTCTCGGCCCGTCAAAGTCAGCCCCATCAGCCTCCTGAACCTCTCTGTGGTGCTCTAGATATTGGCTGGGCCTCTGTGCGGCAGGCGCCATTCTCAATAACCCTCATAAATCCACTCAGCCCATGCTGAGCCATCCCACCCTGGGAGAAAGGGTGAGGTATTCGTGCATGCGCTGGGGCTCTTTCCCTCTTTGTCCAGAGCTGCCCAGGCTGTCCAGTATAGGCCTGGGCTCTTCTCTGGATGGAGTAGTGATCGCACTGGTGTTGGTGGCCACTCAGCCCCCACGTGGCTCACAGCTGCAGGCTGCTCTTTGTTCTCCCACATTATGGTGCTCTGATTGTTGGATTTAGTGATATTTAGATGTGTTCCTGTTACATTTGAGCAGGTGGTCTGGGCCTAGTGGCACAGACCTACAATTCCCCCAAATGGGGAAGCTGAGGCAGGAAGATCACAAGTTATAGCGCAGCCTATAGCGAGACCCTATCTTGGGGGCAAAAGTCTTGTGAGTGTGAGTCTTGCCACTTGTTTCCTCCACGGGTTATCAGTATGTATGGCTGTTGCATTTTAGAATGAGTACACTTAGATTCAAAAGCTTGGGTCCCTGATACTGGGCAGGCTCATTGGTCCTTCCACCACTGTTTGCTCTTGTGTGTCTATTTTTTTTTTTTTAAAGACAGGGTCTCCTTGTAGCCCCAGCTTTCCTGGAACTCACTAGACAGATTGGCCTTGAACTCACAGAGATCTGCCTGCCTCTGCCTCCCGAGTGCTGGGATTAAAGGCGTGCGCCACCACACCCAGCTCCCAGTTTGCTATAATGTCAGTTGCTGCAAGCTCGGTCCTCTAGTGCCAGGCCACAGTGTAAGTTTAGAAGGACAGGCTACTGTCAGAGAGGTAGGTGGAAAGTTGTAGCCAGCAGGGAGCATGCAGACAGTTAGGAAATATCAACCTGCTAAGCCCATATTATAGGATCCCTTGGTTTACAGGAGCTCTGTTCTACGCATTTTAAGAGCCCTTGAGAGTTCCTGTGTTGTCCCAAAGAAATCCCAGAGCATTGCTTTTGAATGTCCAAACTGTGTGGTCTGGTCACCTTTTCATATGACAAAGCAACACCTGACTATATATGAGATTGGAAGGTTGGATTTTATGGAAATGTTCCCTTTGACCAGTGCTGGCTAGCCTAGAACTATATATATGTTTCAAAGAAACGCTATCTGGTGTCTGTAGTCACGGGTGTATGGAGATGTTGGAGAAGAGGGCAGAGCTGCTGTTATGGGGTGTCCTGCGGAGGGGAGCTGGACAAGGTCCAGAAATGGATGGAGGATGAAGGAAGCCTATCAGTCTCATGGAGAAGAACACATCTGGCACAGTTAAGGTTCTGGCCAGGAGAAGTCACTGGGGTGGAGCCTGGACACTGACCACGTGTTCCTGAAGCCTGGTGTTCCTGGTTGGTGAGGCTCCCAGGGAGTTGGCAGTAGAGATGACCCTGTCACTGTCCTGTAGGCTGGGGTCAGATCCCCCTGGAGTAGAGCTCAGGAATTTGCTTGTGACTCAGGTGTGTGTGCTGTATGTGGCTTTGGGTGACATTTGGAGACTTGACAGTGAGAACAAGAGTGTGGGCTGGCTCTGGTGTGGAGAGTGTGCAGGTACAGGGGACACCTAAGAGCTCAACTACTGATGGAGAGGAGGGCAGAGCTAGGTGCTGAAGGGGGCAAGCAGACCATAGCAATATCTGGCATCGCATGTCTCCAGTAAACATCCCCAGAAAGCACACAGGCCAGTCTCAGGCCTTAGCAGCCACCAGAAGACAAATACAGCCTAAGCCAGAGCCCACTGGAGCCCTGGAAGAAGTGCTTCCCGCTCTGACTCCCTACCCTATAGGCTAGGAACCTAGATTGGTATCTGCCTGCTAGCTCTGAGATCTTGCCACACACTGGGTAGGAGCTGGATGAGCTTGTCACTCAAGGTCCTTCATTAGGGTTGTTAGTGGACTCCCAACTGTTCATAGGCATGGGGTCTCCTTTGGGGTGGGAGGGTGGGCACAGGAGCCCTCTTGTGCAGCCTGGTGCTGCCTTGCTCTTGGGGTGGGTAGGGGTCTGCATCTGTCTGAACCGGTAAAGTTTGGGTTGGCTTCTACCGATGGGGTCACAGAGCTGGGGAAGGCTACATAGAATGGACCCAATACCCATAATGCTTGACAGGAAGCTCTGACATTGTCTGAAGGCTAGACAGCTGTCAACTCTGCCTTCCTATCCACTGTCCTGAGGATGACTTTTGTCAGAAAGTGGGCCGTGGTTTTCACGAGTGGGCGAAGACAGTGGCAGAAGGCAACTGTCTGCTCTGGGGAACAGGGACAATATGGAGCGACTCAGAATATGTCCATAAGGACAAAGGCTCATCGGGACTCTACCTTGCTCAGGGCCCCAGTCAGAACTGTGTGCCTGTCATCCTTGGCAGGTATCCTGCCTAAAGCACTGGCCAGTGTGCCTCGTGGGGCTGAGGAGACCCCAGTGGTCTGGAGGGGCAGGGCAGACATACCAGAGAAAGGGCTTTCCCCACAGGCTCTGAAAAGGTGAGGATGTGCTTCTCCCCAGCCGTCTCAGGCTCATCAAGGAGCTCCCATGAGGGAGCCCATCCTCTGGTTGGAAGATGGCATGGAGGTCAGAGCATGGGAAAGAACACTAATGTGGCTGGTAGTTGTCATGGGGACATAGGTTCCTAAAATGCGGTGCTAGCCCAAGGGTACAGGGTCACTAACGGAGATGGGGCACTTCAGGGGCAGCAGAGACATGGCAGCCCTCAGTGGCTCTCGGCTTGGTTTGATCTGCAGTACAAGCCCGCCCTACCTTTTGGGACACTCCTGTGGCTATTCCCAGTTGGGGGTGGGGGATCAGCTGCATGTTCAAATCCAGCTCTGGGAGCTGCTTCCATTCCTGACCACAGACCGTGGAGTGGAATTTCTGGGTCATGTGGTAAGTCTACCATTTACTGTTAAAAAAAAACTGCCAGTCTGTTGACGAAGCACCTGCACCATTTTACACACCCACCAGCAGGGTGCAAGAGCTCTGCTTTCTCCATCACCGTCTGAGCGTAGCCATCCTTGTGGGTGGAAAGCAGTTAACAGTGCAGCTTCAGGCTGCCTTCTTCTGGTGAACATGGCTGTTGGCCATCTCTTCATGTGCCGTCTTAGCCGTGCATCTGTCTTCGGTGAATTGTCTGTATTGGTATCTTTTTCTTTAATTTTTTTTAAACAGATTTGTTTCATTTTTTACCTTGTTTTGGGACAGAGTGCTCCTATAGCCCCAGCTGGCCTGAAACACCCTACGTAGATCAGGCTAGGCTCCATCTCACAGACAGCTACGTTCCTCTGCCTCCTGAGTGCTAGGATTAAAAGTGTTTGTCACCACACCTGGCAGATTTAAAGTTAATATGTATGTGTCTGTGTGTGGCTACGTGCATGTGAGCGCAGTGCCCGTGGAGGCCAAAACACGGTTTCAGATCCCCTGGAGCTAGGGTTGTGAGCCACCTGATGGGCACTGTTAGAACAGTCAGTCCTGTTAACCACTGAGCCATCTCTCCAGCCCTATTGGGATCCTTCAAAGAAATTTATTACATTAATTAGTTGTGTGTGTTTATGTGTGAGGACATGCGTGCATACCACAGCATATATGCAGAGGTCAGAGGACAGTTTTCATTAGTCAGCTCTCCCCTCCCACCACAGGACCCTGGACATTGAATTCAGATGGTCAGAGCTGCATAGCAAGCTCTTCTATCTGTCAAGTCATCTTTCTGGTCCCTGTTTGTATCCTATAACCAATTTTTAACAATTAATCTTCTCATGGAGTTGTTCAAATATTATGGATTGGAGTCTTTTACTGATAAGATGATTGTCACACAACTTTTTACCATCTGCACCAGGTACTTTCACAGCATGGTGACTTTCGAAGCATACAGATTTTCATTTTGATAGCATTGGTCAATCCATTTCTTTGATTGCTTGGGCTTTTTCTATTGTTCCTAAGAAACCTTTGCCTCCATCAGGGTCCTGAATACCCACTTGCTTCCTTCTAAACGTTTATCGTTTTAGACCTGCATTAATATCTATGATCTGTGGTAACTTACTTTTTGTATTTGATCTGAGAAAAGGGTCCAGATTCCTCTTTTTTATGTAGATATTCAACTATCGTAGAACCATTTGTTGAAAAACTATGAAAAGATAAAAACCAAAAGACTGTTCTTTCCCACCAAAGATTGGTGTTACCTTTAGAGAAAAATCTCGATGCCGGAGTTGAACGCCCAGTCTCCCTAGTTCTAGTTTTTTTGCTCATCAGTGGTTGACAGGCTGGTGGATTATAATATTAGCCTCTGTTCTAAATATATGTCTCGAATTATCTGGTCTGACTTGCCAAGAAGTGCAAGGATCCCTCACAAGGATGTGCATGCCTACTTCAGTGATAGAATGACCGTCTACCCAAACAGACGGGCCTGTTTACCTTTTGCCAGCTATGAGTCTGGCCCAGTGTTCCTCTGCTCTCCACCTCAGCTTCCTCCTCTCTGAACCCTCCCAGGGTTGCTATTTTTAAAATGGCCTATGGTGAGTGTGGTGGTGCATGGCTGTAATGGCAGCTTTTGGGAGACCAAGACAGTCCGCAACTTTTAGACTATGCAGTGAGACCCTGTCTCAAAAAAATAAGACCTGCTGGGTGTGGTGGTGCACACCTTTAATCCCAGCACTTGGGAGGCAGAGGCAGGCAGATCTCTGTGAGTTCAAGACCAGCCTGGAACTCTAGGGAGTTCCAGGCCAGCTGGGGGTATAGGGAGACCCTGTCTCAAAAATAGCCCCCCCCCCAAAAAAAAACCCCACAAAAAAAACCCTTAATGTAATGGCTGTCTAGTACTCAGAGGGAACCTGCACGGCAGAGCGAGCTGCGGCTCACATACAGGGAGCTGCTTGCTGCTTGCTGTTGCTCTTTTTGGCTCAAACTGGCTAGCCCGCTTCCACAGGGATCCAAAGAAAGGGCAATCGAAGGCTCTCCACGTGGACTATAGTGTCCAGGGGGCAGCCAGTGCAACCCAGAAATCCAGCTGCCTGTGGCATCTGCCCCAAGTGGTAGCAGGCACGACTCTCTCCCTTTTGAGGGAAACACACTCCCCTAGGAATCCCTGACAAAGCATACCTCTTTCTGATGTCACCAGGACCCACAAGAGTCCTATGTAACCTCACAGGAGGGAGGAGGAGCTGGGCATCGTGATGAGATAGATGTAGCATCTGTGGCTCCTCATCTGTTTGGTTTGTATTGAAGCCGAGTGCTAAGCATGCATCACGCATGCATCCACACACCTACATGCACGCATGCATCCACATACCTGCATGCATGCCTCTGCTTTCATAGACATGCATACAGATGTGTACATATTTGTACCTTTCCCATGTGGTATGTATTGGATCTGAGTACCGAGTATGTGTGTACACATACCTGGGTCCATGTCCCTGCTCACACAGACAGGCATCCAGGTATACATGCACAGACGCATGCACACATCTATGTTCTTGGTCTCCTGCACACACCCTGCCTGCAGGCTGTTCCTTCCTCTTCCTCTCTAAGCAGCTTTCTCTACAGGCTTCCTCCTTGCCTCCTCCCATCCCTTCCCCAGATTTTTTCTCAGGTGCTACCTTTTGCAACCTTCCACCACACCTGAGTCCTAACCATGGCTCTTGGGCGGGGGGAGATGGGAGGGTCCTGGTCTTGGCCCTGTTGACATTCTGGAACAGGTCATTCTTTGTTGTGGGGCCACCCTGTGCACTACAAGATGTTTAGCAGTGTCCCTGGCCTGTCCCCAGCCACAGATCAGTAGCCACATTGCCAACTGCCCTCTGGGAAGTACAAGCACACCCTGTGAAAGACAGTTGCCCCACAGGCTTTTATCTAAAGTGTGAACAGGAACCAGGAGTCAGGGAATGAATGGGCCCTGGTGGGCAGAGGCCACGCAGACCTGACGGGCATGTTCTTGAGTGTGTTGCCCCATTAAGAATCCCCTGTGCATTCGTCAACAGGACCTTGTGTACGTCCCTCCAAGAGCCTGGGGAAGCAGTGTGCTTGTCCTCCTGGCTTTGTAGGTTTGCCGTGAAACTCCCGTGGGCTCTGTAGGTGCTCCGGGCCCCCATAACCTCCACGCCTGGCTATAGTCACCTTCCCTTGCAAGCTGTGTCGGCGAAGCTTGCAGAAATGTAGAGAGACATGGATTGAGCTACTGAGCTGAGCACCTCTCTCAATGGAGATGCCTTAGTTCCGAGGCAGAAACCTACACGGCTTCAAGTCCGAGACAAGGGCGATGCTCTACAGCAATGGACAGTCAGGCAGCTGCAGCGCTTGGCTGAGGAGCTGAAGGCAGGGTGGCAGGAGGTCCAGGCTCAGCGAGTCCAAGAGCTGGATCGGCTCTATTTAGCCCAACTGTTGGATGAGGCATCAGGGTGGCCGAAGGGAAGTGACCTTGACTCAGAGGCCCCATCCAACGAGCAACAGCAAAAACCCCCGAGGGCCAAAGAAAGATACAGAACAGCTGTTCGGGAGGAGAAGGGCTACAGGGATGAGTGCCCTAGGCAGCACCCCAAGTCCCGGAAGAAAGCCACAGGCTCAGAGAGACAGGGAACGAACCCCAGTAAGGGCAGAGGGAAGCGGGTGCCTTCAAGTAAGGGCAGTGGTGGCCACCAGCCGTGGGCCCTCGGGTGGGCAGAGGGTTAGAACTGGCAAAGCTGAACCTGCTTTTGGGTGGTGGTGGGGAAATGGAGTTCGAGTAAATGCAGAAGGAAATATCCCGAGAGGGGAGGAGGCAGACAGGAAAGGGGACCTCATGCTTTGTTCAAAGCGCAAGTCACAGCTCCAGGGACCAGAGTCTACAAGGCAAAGCAAGTGACCCAGAACATCGGCGGCCCCTCAGCTCCATTGCCAAACAGGAGGTCACGCCTCAGGGTTCTGTAGGCAAGCACAGTGAAAAGAATCAGTGGCACAAAGAGATTGAGTCGGCCTTTAAGGAATTGTTTAATATGAACAGAAAGCTGAAAAACCATCTGAGTTTGCACCTTGAACACAGACACGGCAGAGCAGAAGCCTGATGAGCAACAGGACTTCCCAGAAACCCAGGAAGACACTGAGACCCAGAAAGAGGAGAGTACAGAGGAGGCAGAAACGACACTGCCGAGGATTCTGGGAGCGCCACGGACATGGAAGCCCCCAAAACGTGGGCCCAAATTAATAGGCAACAGTTGCTAAGTGAGAATGATTATCCTAGATACCAACAGATGGCGAAGTACCAAGTAAAGAATGAATGCCTAACTCCAGTGCCAGAGGTAGGAACATCTACAGAACGAGGTGACTCACACTCAGAAAGCCTGGAGTCGGGTTGCGAGCTAACCAAGTCAGACATCCTGAGGGCGGACACCCCCACATCTCAACCACTGAAACAGGTAGACTCGCTGGCCAGCTGGTTGGCTTTAAGGCAAAAGCAGAAAGCAGAGATGGATCCTAGAAGACAGAAGGCTTTGTTTGAGATGACGGAACACCCAGTCATGAGCTTGGAAATCCATTACAAGGCAGAGCTGGAGGAGGAACAGAGAGAGCGCAGGAGGATGCGCTTGGCCATCCTCAAGTCTTACCCTCCTACATTCCAGTCCTCAGTGCCCCCCATCCGAACTGCAGAACTCAGTAGTAGCACCATGCTGGACAGTACCCTTCTAGACGAGGACAAGCAGAGCCAAATGATCCGTGACCTTTAGCAGCAGATTCTAGAACAAAACAAGTTGCACAAGCAGTTTCTGGAAAAGGCCAGGAAACGCTTGCAGGAGTTTCAGAAAACATTTTAAAGGCACGGCACACTGGTGGTAAATACAACCCTGTGGCTGCATTGCCTGCATCACGCCTGCATCTCTTTAAGTCTGTGCGTCTGTCCCATTAGAAAGCCTTAGGTGTTTCTGAAATCATGTCATCCTGCTCTCTAGGCAGGCTCCTTCCCACAAAAACATAACCCACATGGGGTCCAGGGAGTGAGTCCAGCCCAAGTACTGGAGAAGACCCTCTTAGCAGAGGCATCTGTTTGTATGTGGTGTGGGTATACATGGAAATCCCAGGTTAAAAGAAAAATCAGCTCTGATGGTTTAGACAGATAAACACTGGATTTTTCAAGAGCATTCAAGGTCATAGGCACAGTTTCAAAAGATACATCATTTGTTGTTTAGCCGGGGCTGAGACACTGTCAGAGATTACACTAAAACCTCTCCCCGTTGGGGGAAAAAAAAAAAAGATAACCAACAATGCCAAGATTGTTTAGCAGTACATCTGAATGCATTCTCAGAGCCTTTGGAGGGAGGGGCAGACAGTCCCACCTCAACTGAATGACTCCCTCTGGGGTCAGCACTGGTGGGAGAACCTGGGCATCCAGTCAGTTTCCTACTCCTTGGCTTTAAGAACACTGAGCCTAGCTCTGGAGAGCCCACACTGGGTAGATATTCTTTCTGCCAGCTGTAGACTTACAGACTAGGGTGGGGGTCAACAGACTCACTCTGCAGAGCCACAGAGTAGTCAGCTTTGCCAGCCCAGCTCTGGCCACTGCTCAGTTCTTTTGCTGCTCAAAAAGAAAGGTTGGGATGTAGCTTAGAACATAGAGCCCTTGCCTAGCATGCATAAGGTCCCAGGTTCAATCCACAGCATTACAGAGGAAAGAAGAAGAAGAAAAAAAAAAAAACTCCACCAAGGATGTAATAAATAGGTGTGGCCATTTACAAGGAGACTTAACAGAAATAGGAGGTTGCTGGAGCAGTTTGCTGACCCTGGGCACTAGGTTTGTTTCGTTTCCTCCTCCCCTCTGCCTTTCCTTCCACTTTCCTCCTCTACTTTGAAGGACCTCAGATACTTTGGCTTGGATCAATCATCTTTGATCATGACACATTGGTAATATCAGTCCACAAATGGCCATATTTATCTTGTGTGTATTTTGTTAGACAGTGTAACAAACAACTGAGTATACCACCCAAACACAATATCATCTAGAGGTATGGAAAGCAGGTACTCTGCCTTGTACTAATGCCTTTCCTAAACCCCTGCCACCTCCTTAGACACCTGCGGAGCCAGAGATTTCCCTGCCCGTCAGCGTCTGTGTATATGCTGAACGTGGTGGTGGTGGTTGATTTTCCTTGGGGCTAAAGCTCTTTTTCCCCCTTTAGTCTCAGCAGAGCTCCTGACATTCCCGCACGTGTACAGAATCTGCTTATTCACAACCTCACCGGGGCTCTTGGAACCTCCATTCCAGGATCCCAGCTGCTCTTCTGTTGGTAATGTGTTTGGATCGAAAGGTCTGGTGCCAGAAAGTGCTTTCATGGCTTAACCCCAGGTTTGGCACCAGCTTTTGTTTAAAACGCTTTTGGAAACCGCGAATGAAAACCCGCAGCTGGGACGTAGGTGGAAAGGCTCCCTTTACCACCCCTTTGCTTCCCATTTGCACCATGTTTTTTTTTTTTTCCCCTGAAAGAGGTTGATATGCTTTCCTAATAGTCTTCATTTACAAACAGAATGCCAAACTCTGTCCTGACCCTGTTCCCAACCCCACCCCCAACCCTGTCCTAGGAGGAAAGCAGTGAACAGCACAAGAAGGCTGTAGGACTCAGAGCCAGTAAGAAGATGCAGGTAACAGGTAGACTCTGTCATAATGGCTAGCAAGGGGACAAGGCCCATGGCGAGGTGTGACTCGCTGACCCTGTGTGTGGCTCAGAGCATCCTGACCGAGGCCTGTGAGGGGGCCTCAGCCTTCCACGGCCTTGGTGTTCATTTGGATGGACCCTGACAGGACTCCCATAGGGGTTTGGGTTTGCTTCTTCTTTTCAATCATGCTGTCCCCTCTCCCCACCTGGTGTCTGGCTGACCATTGATTGCAGGACAGAGACTCCCTCGTGGCGTGCGTCACTTTTCTCTAGTAGTTTAGAAAGGGACGCTGCAGCATCCCTGGGCTCAAAACCACCGTCAGACAGGACCTCACGCTGCATCACTGAGCCTCCTGACTTATCCTGGAGGCTTCGGCCTATCCAGCAGATGTATCTTCCCAGGGACAGGTTATTTTGGTTTTCATTTGCAAAGGTAGTATTTGTGGCCTGAGAGTTCTGGAGAAGGAATTGCCCCTTCTTGGCCACATTGGAGCTAAAAGTGGGTGTAAGGACAGGCAGTGAGACATGGCAGAGGGTGACTCATCTTTGCCTGGACAGTCACACCTACACTGTCCCCTGGCGGCATGGGGAGACATCCTGCCCAATTCCACCTGTCATATAGAAGGCTGAAGGGGGGATGGGCTAGCCTTGGCTCGGGCCAGTGGTGTGGGTAGTAAATCATCTGCCTAGGGTCCTCTACTGCTAAGAACATGGCTGCCCAGAAGTTCTCTATGAAGACATCATAGCTACCTTCCTATCTCAGCCTTCGAGGTCTGGGTCTCTGGAGATGCCATCTTCGAGCTGGATATCCGTGCAAAGGGCTCAGGTGTAGCCTGGAGTGTGTCCGACTCCCTCCAACAGCCGCTGCCAGGAGCCAGTACAGCATCACAGTAAAAATGAGGGCTCAGAGGTCCAGACTACATTCACGCCCCATTCTTTCAAGCTGCCTGGCTCTGCCCAGCCTCTGGTTGCCTGGAGGTGAGGGCAGCATCTCTAGAAGGTTCTGCAGCATCCTCAGAGCTCTGTCAGTTTGCTTTGCCACTGGATAAGATGCAACAGTGATCCCCATTGCTAGCCCTGCCCACTCCCACATTGGCTGCACCATGGCCCCATTGGAGCAGACTCTGGGCTCACTCTTCTGTCCTCAAACCCCTCCCCACCTAGACCTGTGCGTAGCCAGCACACACAAGCAGCATCCAGGACCCCATACATGTCAGGAGAACGCAAAGTTTGGAATGGGCCAGAGACTCTTATCTGACCTGCATCATCCTTCCAACCATCAGAGAATGAGACCCCCCATCTCTGGAAGGCCCTTTCTCCAGGAAGGTGCAGCCCCTGGGCCACCTGCCTGGCCCTGAATGTCCTTTTGCTCTCATGGCTCAGGGAGGGCTGTGCTAATAAGAAGGGGTCAGGAAAAAGGAACCCAAGTCCCCCAGTTCTCTCTCCCACATGTGAGTTCTGCCCAGAAACCACATGCCTTCGGGTCCCACTCATGGAAACAGTTAGCCAGTGAGGAAAAATAACTGACTGCACACTGTCCCGTAGCGCAGCATCGTGGAGAGGATCCGGGTCTGCTGCCTCCGCTGTCACTCGGCCCCTTCCTCAGTGGTGAGCAGAGGCTGGCACCTCTCCAGCTTCCTGCTGCCTCCTGCCCTGATCTGCTGCCCAGTTCACCCAGCTCTGGGTTTGCAAGGCTGAGCTTGGCTCCTGTGAGACTCTTGGCTTCTTGGGGGTGGGGGACGGGGGTAGGGGGGAGCACCGAGCAGCAGCTCCCTCCACAAAGCCGCACTGTTCTCAGCAAACCCTCCCAGGAGCGGGATGCATTTTTTTCAAATGATTCAGCAGCACGTGAATGGGAAGGGCCGAGCTCAAGGTCCTGGCATGAGATTCCCGTTGGCCCACAGGAGGAAAGGAAGAAGGGTGGCAGGGCATGGGCTGGGTTCCATCAGGCCCAGAGAGAAGGACCGGGGTTCTTGGGGGCTGGGCCAAGAATTCGGCAGCTTTCCTGGGCTGCATCTGCTCCATCACTCTCCCTAAGAGGAGCCAACGCGACTGGCAGGAAATGAAGATGGAAGAGCTGGTCTCCATGGAGACGGGCATCCAGCGGACAGCCGCCCTCCTGTGCCTGTGTGCTAGAATCTGCGAGTTGGGCAGACAGCCCACTGCTAGGCAGGCCTGGCATATTCCCAAGGACCAGCCCATGGGTGGTGTGGCCCAGAGTAGGATGCCCGGCTGTCCCCTGGTCAGAGTCTCGAAACCCCCTCTCCCTCCCTAAACTCACTCTGGGCCACACCCTTATGCTCACTCTGACCTGATGGCTACAGATGAGTAGGTCTTGGCCTCATCCTGGGTAGCCTCAGCCCTACCTCAAGGACCAGGCCCTGTTTGGTTTCACATTCCTTTAAAGGCCCGGTTGCTAGCTCTGGGGGTATGCTTAGCTTTAGGGGTTTCTGTAGAAGGGTCTGGTCTCAGCTGCTGCCACAGGGAGGCAGCCCTGCCTCCCGCCCACCAGCACAGAGCTGTTTTTAATTACTATATGATGGTCCTTTTTTTTTCCCTTTTAGGGAAATGAGGGAGCAAAGGGGATTTGTAGGAGGTCTTTTCTACTGACCAGAGGGGCTGGGCGTGGAGAGGACAGGGCAGAGCCCAGCTCAGGAGAATCCCCCAGTGGTCTCTAGAGGGTACCTTGAGGTGGCCATCTCACAAGGCCAGAGATAGCAGGTGGCGCTGGGCACACCTGAGGACTTGTCAGTACGGATGCCTTTTGTTCCTTGGGACTCTTGTCTCCTGGACTACACCTGTATCCACATGGTGTTTTGTGGGAAGGGGTGTGGCCTCCGGACCTGGGCACTAGAGCCATCTTTGGACCCACGAGCACAGCCCCTGTACTGGTCATTATCCCCACCAGTATTTGAACTATCTCTTCTCCTCCAGCCAGCGAGGTCAGCACATCCTGGTGATGGAACAAGGAGGTACACCAAGTGGGCTTTCCATGCCCTCCACTCAGATCCCATAGCCCTCTTGAGAACAGCACCCGGAACACTGTGGTCATCAGACTGCAGCTGTCCTGGGGCAAAACCAGGAGTTCTGTGACTGGACTTCTGTCCCCAGCTGAGGGCACAGATGCCTGAATTGGGGAAGTGGAGATACCACATCCTTCTCAGGCTGACCTTTGGGGTTAGAGACAAAGTAATCCAGATTCAAGGTCCGGCAGCTTTAGCTGGGTCAACCACTCGTGGGTGTTGTGATGTCCTCCCTAAAGGGACAAAAGGCTGGTCCCAAGTGGCCATCATGGAGGACTAGACGATACAGGAAGTTTGCTAACTGGCTCAGGGATGTAAATGTGAAGGTGTGTGGCACCCTGTTTTCTAAAGAGCATAACGAATGGTATGGAATTTTATGCCCCCTCCCCAAGGTAGACCAACAACACCCCCATGCCTGTGAGGGCCATCAGATCCTCAAGGTTGTGTTTAATCTAGGAAAGAACATTGTTACTTTTTTAATTCCTCTGAACCAGTTGGCATTTAATTCTACCCAGAAACAAGGAAATGGAGCAGCTGACCTGGGAGGGTGCTGGCAGCTGAGGCTGCAGTTCCTACATTTGCATCTCTGGTCATCATCTGGGCAGAATACTCTGCTCCTGACCTTAAACTTGTGTGCCTCTGGCTAGCTCTGATCCAGCAGCGGCACCGGTGTTCCTCCAGCCCTGGAGATTTGGGCCAGAGGGGTCTTGGCAGCTGCACAGAGGGTCTTTGAAAGCCCCCAGTCCAGCTCCAGGTGGAAAGAGCCACTCTGAATTACCCTTCCAAATTGCCTATAGGGCCACACCAGGACCCTGCACAACAGGGTGGGCTGGACAACACCCTGTGGTGACCCTGAGCAAGTCTTATCCTCAGAAAACGGGTCGATACCCACAGGTTCATCTATGCCCTGGGTGGGGTGCCTGCACCCTGCATGGGGAGCTATATGATATCAGTCATCTGTAGGATGTCAGTATACATGTGTTGTGTGGGATTGCCCTGAAGGAGCCCGCAGCAAGATAGAGAATTCAACAAGGAGACTCCAAAGGCAGCTTTTCTTCGTTGTTTGTTTGTTTTTTTTTTTTTTATGTGGATGAATGTCCTATCTGCATGTAGGTTGGTGCACCCGTGTCGTGCAATGCCGTGGAGGTGAGAAGAGGGCGACAGATTCCCCTGGAACTAGAGCTAAAGATGGTTCTTAGCCACCATGTGGGTGCTGGGAATTGAACCCAGGTCCTCTGCAAGAGTAGTTGGTGCTCTTAACCGCTGAGCCATCTCTCCAGCCCCCAGCAACTTTCATTCTTAAAAAAATTTGCTCTGAAATAGAGTTGTATGGTAATAAAATATAGACTGTAATGATATGGAATTGTAGATAGACAAAGCATGGGTACAATGCCTTAGACAAATGCCCAGCATGTAACATCAGTATTATGTGCATTTTAGAATCCTCTCTCATCCCTGGCACCAGAAACCAGTAGGTGGTTTTCAGGGGTTCCTGGTAATGAGGGACATGGAATTAGGGTGAGAAAACTAATCTAAATCACATAGTCTCCCTTCCTATAATTTCAAAGAACTGAGATTGCAAAACCTGGTTCCAAATTTGTTTTTAAAAAAATCCAAGAAAACGTTGTGAACAGACACTGTCTCATTTTTATTGACACTTNGCCACCACACCCGGCGTGGGCATGGTGTGTTTTTATATCTCCCAGAAACTTCCACAATGCTCTCACGGACACCCTAGGATTCACAAAAGTTATTGGTGGGTATATGAGTGTGCTTTAAGGACTTGGGACACACAGGAAGGCACACACCAAGTGGGAGCATCGAGACTCCTGAGCCTCAGCCTGTTAGCTGTCCCAGCCATGTGGCATTTGTGGAATGTGCTGCATCAAACACTGCCCTTGGTCAGTGCTATGGTGTCCAGGGTTTCCAGCAAGTTCCCTCATGGAGAGGATAGCAGTAGCAGGACCGTCCAGCCTCTGGTGGTGTCCCTGGGTCGTTGATTCTCAGAGTCTGAACGCAGGCCATCTTCTTTGGCTTATCTCCAGTGATCTTGACTTTCCACACACCCAGTTCTTTTCCATCCCCTCCTGACTGGGTACACTGGGGATTGTTATTGCAGGCTCCCTCAAGGGGGGAAGTGACATCATGTGGTGTCCTCAGCCGGAGGGATGGGGGCAGGGGCGCTGTGGTTGCGTGTGCTTTGAATTAAGTCAAGCTTGTGCATTCCAGTAGCCAGCATCTGGCAGTGAATTCATCAGCCAGTATACCACCCTTGATCTCAAACCCAGATGTTCTGTTAACAGCAGAAGAGAAGAAAAAGCAAAATCTGAGCTTGGGGGGAGGGGGAGGGGGGGAAGCCATGGTTGGAAACACAAAGCAGCTAGAACTGGAATCTTTACGAAGAGCTGCTGTGTCCAGCTCCTTGGGTGGTAGTGGACAGAGCAGATGGGGCTGTCCCTGCCCTGGTGCCTGACCCCAGCCCAGTACATAAGTATCGGGTAGACATGTACCGAATAGATGCTTTGCTTCTAGTTCACCCCCGAGGCTTTGGGTCTCTGAACTTCCCAATTTATCAAATGGCCTGGGACCCAGGGAGGCCATCCCTCCTGCGGTGTGGCCTCCTTTTCTCCGAGGCCTTGGCAGTCACAGTGCTGACTACTGTCATACCTAGGGGATATACTGCCGGGAGCCCCCATCTCCTTCCCCATCCTCCACTGTGATGCAGTCTGTGTCCCCCTGATTTCCCGTCAATCTGTCTTCCTGCTACACAGATCAGAGGCTCTTCAAAGGCCAGGGCTGCTGATGAAGCCTTTTGGAGGCAAGACTTCCCAGTTCCCCTTTTCCACCCACTGTTCCCACCAGGTAACGGTCAAGACAAGCTCCTCCGCCTTCTGGCAACAGGTGCGCACTAACAGAAGCTGTTGGCCCAGCCTCTCTCTTCCCACCTGGGGGTTGGGTGCTCTGTAGGCTTCATGGAACCAATCCTTGAGCTGGTCTCCCTTTCTGTTCACCTGGTTTTGCGAAGTGGGGGAAGGGCTTCTGTCTGTAATTCAGTTCTAAAGAATCTGTAGTCTGGGTCCCCGTGAATAGAGAGAAGCAGCTCTGTGGACAATGGTGATTCTACCACCTCCGCACCTCCCCCCCATTCTCTTCAAGCACCCCTGACCTCCCCCCTGTTAACTCTACTTTGAATGCCAGCAGTCTACAGTGGACTCTCAATTCAGCTATCTCTTCTTTTCTAATGCTTTAAAAAAGGAAAATGTGCAGTCCACAGCCCTCTGCACCTGCCCAGGCTCGGAAGCCCATCTGACAGCTCACAGGACCAGGTCCTTCTGGCCCCAAGAAGTGGAATACAGCCTTTTACACCAAATCGCAGGAGCTGAGTTTTGCCATATTCTCTCTACCATGCTGTTAGGGCTCTAAAATCCACATCTGTCATGGTCCTAGCATCTCCTGCCCTACCCAGGTCCTCTCTAATCCTCGTCAGCACCTTATGACATAAGGATGGTGACATGTGTGTTAGATGTGCAGTCAAGGAACCTCTCAGATCACAGCTGTCAGTAGTTAAACATCTTCTCACCTCTGCCACCTGTTCACACACAGGCTCTGACCTAGCTTCTTGCCCCTTTGGCTAAACTCATGTGGGAACTCAGAAGGCTGCTTCTATAAGACAGCATTATACTGGGACCTCAGTGCATGGGATGATCTTTGGGGATCAATGCGCCTATTTA
Source organism: Rhizomys pruinosus (assembly GCA_009823505.1). Classification (NCBI taxonomy): domain Eukaryota; kingdom Metazoa; phylum Chordata; class Mammalia; order Rodentia; family Spalacidae; genus Rhizomys; species Rhizomys pruinosus. The sequence continues at coordinate 73,928 of VZQC01003848.1, forward strand.
TTTTCTAATTGCCAGTGAGTTAGTACATTTCTTGATTTTTGTTTTTTTGCGACATGGTCTCATGTAGCCCAGGCTGGCCTTGATCTCCAAAGGAGTCCTGACTTTACAGGCATGTACCATACCCTTGTTTGTGGTGCTAGGAATCGAACTGAAGGCTTCTTGTATGCTATGTAAGCACTCTACCAATGGAACCACATACCCCCAGCCTCTATTGACTCTTTTATGTATTATTAATCATTGTGTATTGTAGTGGGCCACTGCCAGGAAGCAGAGCTAGAGAGTTTCCCAAGCAGGTAGAGGGAGATGGACTGCTCCCTCCAGACCCTCCGCTCCATCTTGTTTCTTAGCTGATGGACAGCATGGCCTGAAAAGGGAACATGTGACAGTATTAAGCATAAGCTTTGTAGTGGTGGTGTAGATGACATAGCAAGGACCAGGGAGGACCAGCCTCACCTGTGCAGACAGCCCCAGGCTGTCAGGATCAGCTCAGTTGCATCTGGTAGATAGTCTCTGAGCCCCAGCTGTTTGTTCCACAGCACATGGCCTGAGCCTGCTAGGCCTCCTCAGGACTGCCAGACAGACAGGTGCACAGGTGCTTATTTACAGCAGAATGTACGGGAGAATACTAGAGTGCTGCAGGAAAACCGAAAGGACTATCATGGGCTCTTGACAGTAAATAGGAGTTCTGCAGTCAGAGAGCAGAGGGTGTGATTCAGGGCAGAAAAGGCTTGCCTGTTCCAAAGCACGACATATCTAGTTCCTGGGCCTGTGGGGGGCCAGGAAAGCAACATGGTTGAAGAAGATCAAGAGCTGGGTAGGGGCGGCTGAACAACAGTAGTCCAGGTTGACACTCAGTTGCAGAAAGTCCACGTTTTAGGTAAAGGCATCGCACAGGAAATAGTTACTGGGGAGGCACAGGAGCCAAGGCAGAGCCCCTACTCTGCAGTGGCCTGCCAGGTAGCTTTTACCAGATGTGATGTTCAAAGTGAGGCCTGGCTTAGGCTGGGAAACAGGAACCTGTGGCCAGCTGGCGGTGGTGACTCAGATGCACAGAAGGAGCAATACAAATAGGGCTTGGGGCTGGGAGTGGCTTGGGCTGTGGTGTGGGCCTCGGGCGGGCAGGGAGGGATCCAGAATGCATTTCTGGGGTCTGAGGGAGCAGATGGTGTTCCCACGTGCCTGGACCTCCCTGTCTCTGTGGGGAGCAGTTCTGGCCAGGAGTCTCCAAGACTCAAGCTGACCACTGGGTGGGGTGGCTCTGAGCAGGCCCTGTCTTCTTGTCGCTGTCTAGCTATGCGCACAGTGACAGAACTTCCCCTCGCCTAGAGTGACCCTATACCATGGCGTTTTGGAGAGCAAAGTTTTCAAAGTAATTTAAGCAGGCTCCGCCCCAGCTCATAACCTTGACGTGCCCCTGGCGTGACTTACTGGTCCTCAGTGGTAGGGTTACGGGAGGAACCAGGGCTTAATTGCTAGAAAGCCGTGTGGGCCATGACTCTGAGCTCTTAAACATTCTGGTATCTTCCTCCCCCATCTCTTCCCACCACTTCTTCATCTGATTATCGTCTGGGGTGCTCTTCCTGGGTGACCTCCTTCTTGACTGTCACTAAGTCACACTAACATTCTTAGCTCAATCTGGGACCTACATAATACATGTCCTGACTACCTCTGTCACACTTCCCATAAAACATGTGCTACTACAAAGAACAGGTTTGGAGACATGGCTCAGCAGTTAAGAGCACTTACTTCTCTCGCAGAAGACCCAGGTTCAGTTCCCAACACCCATGTAGTGGTTCATAACCTGTTCTAGGGTGTCTTCTGTTTCCCATGGGAAATGCATGCATATGATATACATACAGATAAACACATAAATACATAAAATTATCAGGGCTGGAGAGATGGGTCAGCAGTTAAGAGCACTGGCTGCTCTTGCATAGGACCTGAACTCGAATCCCAGCACCCACACAACAGCTAACTGTCTATAGCTCCAGTTCCAGGGGGATCCAATACCATCTTCTGATTTCTGCAGGCATTCCTTACTTGCATGCAGGAAATACATCTATATGCATAAAACTAATAAAAGTATAAATAAAATAATAATAAAAGTGGAGCATGTCTTTAGTCCAAGCACTCACTTGGGAGGCAGAGAGAGATAGAGGCAGGTGGATCTCTGTGAGCTCAAGGCCAACCTGGGCTACCTTATGAGATTATATATATATATATATATATATATATTGGTCTTTTCAAGACAGGGTCTCCCTGTAGCCCCAGCTGTCCTGGAACTCACTCTGTAGACCAGGCTGGCCTTGAACTCACAAAGATCCACCTGCTTCTGCCTCCCAAGTGCTAGGACTAAAGGTGTGTGCCACTACGCCTGGCTGAGATATTTTTTAAAATTTATTTTTATGTGTATGAGTATTTAGCCTGCATGTATTCATTCATGCAGTGCCTGTGGAGGCCAGAAGAAGGCAACAGATCACCTGGAACTGGAGTTATGGATGGTGGTTAGCCTCCATGTGGGTCCTAGGAACCAAACCCAGGTCCTCTGCAAGAGCAGCCAGTGCTTTTAACCACTGAGCCATCTCTCCAGCCTCAAGACCCAGGTCCCAAAGCTGAAGCTCAGAGTCCCTCCCCCAGGTGGCTGTGCAGTCGCAGGGTACTGCTGTGGGTCTGCCTGTTCCTCTTGAGTACCGGGGGTTCTCCCTGTCTCAGAGGCCTACCTATTGGTGGGCAGAGAACAATCAACAAGTGGTCTGGTCTAGAATCTGATTCTGCAGGTAGGGATGTGGACCTTCTAGCCACAGACTCCTCAAACAGGCTTTGGAGGCTCAGAGCAGATGGGCAGTTATCAACCTCAAAGGAGCCTAGTTCATTCAGATTTTTTTTTGGCGGGGGTCTTACCTCTAAAAGGCCTATTTGTGGGTGGGTGCTGAGGTGCAGCTCAGTAGCAGAGCACTTGTCTACCACGTTAAGAGGCCTGAGTTCCCTGCTAGCACTGCAGGAGAAAAGCTTCCATGTAAAATGTCCTGTGGACTTCTGTGTGCAGGTCCATGTGGAGGTCAGGGGACAACCTCTGGTGTCAGTCTCCCGTGTGTTCCACTTTTGGAGACGATGTCTGTGTGCTATATAGTAAACATGCAGAGCTCAGAGGACAATTTGTGGGAGTTGGTGTCTGGCTTTTTTTTTTTTGGGTCTTCAAGACAGGGTCTCCCTATAGCTCCAGCTGGCCTAGAACTCACTCTGTAGACCAGGCTAGCCTTGAACTACAAGATCTGCTTGCTCTGCTCAAGTGCTAGGATTAAAGGTGTGTGATACCATGCCTGCCCTTTTTTTTTTTTTCTTTTCCTAGTTAGGTTTTTTTTAATAATTTTTTTTAATTTATTTATTTGTGTATGTGTAATGAATGTACTGTCTGCATGCAGGTCTGTGCACCCGTGTCGTGCAATGCCGCGGAGGTCAGAAGAGGGTCTCGGATTCCCCTGGAACTGGAGTTCTCCTGGATGGAGTTACAGACGGTTCTTAGCCGCCATGTGGGTGCTGGGGATCGACCCGGGTCCTCTGTAAAAGCGTCGGTGCTCTAACCGCTAGGCTATCTCTCCAGCCCCTCCTAGTTAGGGTTTTTTAGCCCAGGCTGGCCTTGAACTTCTGGTCCTCCTGTGTTATCTTCCAAGTGCTGGGATTACAGGTTTGTAATCTACCCCTGGTTTTATGCATTGCTAGAGACTGATCCCAGGCCTTCAGGCACACTACCAAGGAGCACCAGCCCCAGCCCCAGCCAAGAACTCGACGAGCCCAAGCATAAGCCGCAGTGCCTCCTGTCCTGGCTCCTGTTGGGCCAGGGTCCTCTGGCTCCTCAGATTACAACAGAGGGGGAATAGGCCCACCTCCCATAGGCAGGAATACTTTGAACCCCTGGGCAGAGCCTGGATGGTCCTCAGAGTCTCTCCTCACCTCTGTGTTTCTGTGTTTTGCAGTGATCAGGGCCAAAGCTGTCAGCGAGAAGGAAGTGGACTCTGGGAATGACATCTATGGGAACCCCATCAAGAGGATTCAATATGAGATCAAGCAGATAAAGGTAATCCCAGATGTGACACGTCATTGGGGGGAGCAGAGGGGGCGGAGCCTGGAGTTCCATCCATCTAGCTGTAGGCCAGAAACTCAAGTTATCAGGCAAGGACGGGCTCAGTTCTCCTTAAGCCATAAGTATCTGAAAAGCTGGACAGAGATCTTAAGTTCTTAAGCACTTCAGTTTTTCCAGGAACATGTTATATTGATTTTACTAGTTGATAAACTCATGGCTGCCTCTTTGTAAGTCACTGATGTCACTGTGGCCCCTGTGGGGTATTCTCTGAGCCTCCAAGGCTGAGCTTTTAGTGTTCAGTGGCTAGGAGACACAGTCCTTGCCCCGAGCCAATGGAAGAGGTGACCTGGTCTGTGGCTGCAGTGTACAGTACAGCCTATCCTTGGGTATTGTAGTTGAGAAGTTGTTGAGTCGGGTAGGCAGGTGTTCTCAGGGCAGCTTCCTGTTTGTGGTGGACCCTTACTGAGAAGGTAGCCCTGATATGGCTGGAGCTGTGGTCAGAGGGGCTGGAGACAGGGATGGTGGTTGTTACAGTATGTGTTAGTGTTTTCAGAGTTCTTTCCATGTCTGGGAACAAACCCATTTTTGAGAGAGAGAGGCTGGGGGTGTAGCTTAATTGTGTACATCGTTTGCCTAGCATGTGTAGCCCGAGTCTGAGTGCCAGCACCTCAATAAACTAGGCATGGCGGCACACACCTGTAATCCTAGTGCCCACATGTGGAGGCAGAAGGATCGGGGGTTCAAAGTGACCCTGACTGGGGAGGGAAGGGAGAAGGAGAGGGGTAGGACAGGGCAGGAAAGGACCCTTTACCTTTGGGTGAATGCCTCATGTAATTAATCACCCATAGTTAACAAAGTTAAAAGCAGCAAAAGTCCTAGAAAATAAATATTTCCAAAGGTCAGGGGAGTGCTTCCTTTTCATGCACATCACCTCAAGGGGATGAGCTGCATCTCAGTACTGAAGTCTCTTCATGAAGCAGAGAAGAAGGTGGGGTCTCATGACCTCGTCATGGGGTTAATGACAAGCACCTCAGCCTCTTCGTGAATGACATCATTGGATGTGCACATGGAGTCTGTCACCCTCCTGACCTTTCTTCCCATGGGTTAGTAGTGAAGCCTCCCCTCCCCAAGGGTGATTTGTCTGGATGGGAGAGACGCTCTTGTGTTGTGAGGCTTTGTTAATTAAAATGCTGTAGGAGAGGGGAGCGGAAAGATGGCTCAGCAGTTAAGAGCATTTGCCACTTATTTTCATTTCTTGCTTCTTTTGCTGTCAGGAAACACTGACCAAAATCAACATGGAGAGGAAAGGGTTTATTTTCCTCTTCCATTACAGGTAACAGTCCATCACCCAAGGACATTAGGGCAGGGACTTACTGGCTTGATTTTCTTGGCTTNGTTTGGACATAGACACCCCCAAAGCCCAGCTGTGCTGCCTTCCGCATCACTTCCACAGGGAACAGCTCCTTCTGGTCCCAATCTGCCATATTTGGAGCCATTTCCCTCGCAGCGAAATCCAAGGCCACTTTTTGAAACCCTTTCTGTTCTTCATTTAGTCCCAGGGAAGGATCGATGCAGGTCGCATTCCGGTGGCGGGTCTGAGTCGAGGCCAGAAGAATGCGGTGTAGGCATCCAAGTCTCCTCGCGAGGTGCTGGGAGCCACACAGCAACATAGCTGCAGCTGCTACTACCCCTATTTATTTTTGTATGTGTATGAATGTACTGTCTGCATGCAGGTCTGTGCACCCGTGTCGTGCAATGCCGCGGAGGTCAGAAGAGGGTCTCGGATTCCCCTGGAACTGGAGTTCTCCTGGAATTGGAGTTACAGACGGTTCTTAGCCGCCATGTGGGTGCTGGGGATCGAACCCGGGTCCTCTGTAAAAGCGTCGGTGCTCTTAACCGCTAGGCTATCTCTCCAGCCCCTCCTAGTTAGGGTTTTATTAGCCCAGGCTGGCCTTGAACTTCTGGTCCTCCTGTGTTATCTTCCAAGTGCTGGGATTACAGGTTTGTAATCTACCCCTGGTTTTATGCATTGCTAGAGACTGATCCCAGGCCTTCAGGCACACTACCAAGGAGCACCAGCCCCAGCCCCAGCCAAGAACTCTTGACGAGCCCAAGCATAAGCCGCAGTGCCTCCTGTCCTGGCTCCTGTTGGGCCAGGGTCCTCTGGCTCCTCAGATTACAACAGAGGGGGAATAGGCCCACCTCCCATAGGCAGGAATACTTTGAACCCCTGGGCAGAGCCTGGATGGTCCTCAGAGTCTCTCCTCACCTCTGTGTTTCTGTGTTTTGCAGTGATCAGGGCCAAAGCTGTCAGCGAGAAGGAAGTGGACTCTGGGAATGACATCTATGGGAACCCCATCAAGAGGATTCAATATGAGATCAAGCAGATAAAGGTAATCCCAGATGTGACACGTCATTGGGGGGAGCAGAGGGGGCGGAGCCTGGAGTTCCATCCATCTAGCTGTAGGCCAGAAACTCAAGTTATCAGGCAAGGACGGGCTCAGTTCTCCTTAAGCCATAAGTATCTGAAAAGCTGGACAGAGATCTTAAGTTCTTAAGCACTTCAGTTTTTCCAGGAACATGTTATATTGATTTTACTAGTTGATAAACTCATGGCTGCCTCTTTGTAAGTCACTGATGTCACTGTGGCCCCTGTGGGGTATTCTCTGAGCCTCCAAGGCTGAGCTTTTAGTGTTCAGTGGCTAGGAGACACAGTCCTTGCCCCGAGCCAATGGAAGAGGTGACCTTGGTCTGTGGCTGCAGTGTACAGTACAGCCTATCCTTGGGTATTGTAGTTGAGAAGTTGTTGAGTCGGGTAGGCAGGTGTTCTCAGGGCAGCTTCCTGTTTGTGGTGGACCCTTACTGAGAAGGTAGCCCATGATATGGCTGGAGCTGTGGTCAGAGGGGCTGGAGACAGGGATGGTGGTTGTTACAGTATGTGTTAGTGTTTTCAGAGTTCTTTCCATGTCTGGGAACAAACCCATGTTTGAGAGAGAGAGGCTGGGGATGTAGCTTAATTGGTACATCGTTTGCCTAGCATGTGTGAAGCCCGGAGTCTGAGTGCCAGCACCTCATAAACTAGGCATGGCGGCACACACCTGTAATCCTAGTGCCCACAATGTGGAGGCAGAAGGATCGGGGGTTCAAAGTGACCCTGACTGGGGAGGGAAGGGAGAAGGAGAGGGGTAGGACAGGGCAGGAAAGGACCCTTTACCTTTGGGTGAATGCCTCATGTAATTAATCACCCATAGTTAACAAAGTTAAAAGCAGCAAAAGTCCTAGAAAATAAATATTTCCAAAGGTCAGGGGAGTGCTTCCTTTTCATGCACATCACCTCAAGGGGATGAGCTGCATCTCAGTACTGAAGTCTCTTCATGAAGCAGAGAAGAAGGTGGGGTCTCATGACCTCGTCATGGGGTTAATGACAAGCACCTCAGCCTCTTCGTGAATGACATCATTGGATGTGCACATGGAGTCTGTCACCCTCCTGACCTTTCTTCCCATGGGTTAGTAGTGAAGCCTCCCCTCCCCAAGGGTGATTTGTCTGGATGGGAGAGACGCTCTTGTGTTGTGAGGCTTTGTTAATTAAAATGCTGTAGGAGAGGGGATGGAAAGATGGCTCAGCAGTTAAGAGCATTTGCCACTTATTTTCATTTGCTTCCTTTTGCTGTCAGGAAACACTGACCAAAATCAACATGGAGAGGAAAGGGTTTATTTCCTCTTCCACTTACAGGTAACAGTCCATCACCCAAGGACATTAGGGCAGGGACTTACTGGCTTGATTTTCTTGGCTTTCGCAGTTACCTTTCTTATACAGCCCAGGCCCACCTGCCCAGAGATGGCACTGTCCACAGTGGGCTGAGCCTTGCTGTACCACTGTATCGATTAGCAGTTAAGAAAATTCCTCACAGATATGGCCACGAGCCAGTCTGATGGAGAAACTTTCTCAGGTGAAGTTCCCTCCTCCCACGTGACTTCAGTTTGTGACAAAGACTAAGCAGCCAGCACACTGCTTCTCCAGAGCACTGAGTTCCATTCCTAGCACCCATATTAGGTGCCTGGGATTCACAGTGCTTATGACTCCAACTTCTGGGGTCCGATGACCTCTTTCCTCTTGTTTGGCCTCAGTGGGCACCTGCATACACATGGCACATAATCTCACAGATATACACACAGAGAAATAAATTTTTAAAAAACTCTCTAGAAGGCTGGGCGTGGTGGTACAGGCCTTTGATCCCAGCACTCAGGTGGCAGAGGTAGGTGGATCTCTGTGAGTTCAAGGAGAGCCTGGTCTACATAGTGAGTTCCAGGCCAGCTAGGACTACAGGAAGACCCTGTCTCAAAAAGACCAAAAAAAATTCCTGGAAATAAACAGGGATGTGGTGGTCCATGCCTGTAATCCCAGCATCCTGGCCGAGGCAAGGGAACAGGGAGTTAGAGGCCAGGCCTAGCCACAGTCAAACTTTTTTATTGTTTTTTGAAGACAGGGTATCTGTAGCCCCAGCTTGCCTAAAACTCACTATGTAGACCATGCTGGTCAAAATCTCACAGAGCTCTGCCTGGCTCTGTCTCCTAAGTGCTGGGATTGAAGGCATGTGCCACCACACCCAGCCCCAGTGAGACTTTGGTTTTAAAAAAAAAAAAAAGCATAGAAATGGTGCAGGGGGTAAAAATTATTGGGCCCAAAGCCCTGGGTTTAATCTCCATCAAGAGAAAGAAAGGGGGCCTGGGGGGCTTCAGAACAAACAAAGAAACAAACTCTAGTTTATGGAAATAGGTCCTTTGTGGCAGGCGAGGATCTCTAGAGTTTACCCAGAAGTTCTGAAATGACCATGTTGGAGTCGTGTGCGCAGAAGTGTCCTCTGAGAAAGTCCCTGAAAGTGACCATGCTGTGCCCACCTGCTGAGACCCCCCCACACACACACACTCTCAGAAGGTGACTCTGAAGGACACCTTTGTAGAAGCACTGGTAGCTTGTGAATCCATATTACATGCACGTCCCGGCCTCTGTGCAGGAACAGGGCAGATGAGCACACCTGGGTACACTCGGGCCACTCCCCCCTCCATTCGATCCAGTCGGGAGGCCCAGCTCTGCTTACACCTGCCTTCCTGTGTCTTTGCAGATGTTCAAAGGACCTGACAAGGACATCGAGTTTATCTACACAGCCCCCTCCTCGGCCGTGTGTGGGGTCTCACTGGATGTTGGAGGAAAGAAAGAATATCTGATCGCAGGTGTGTAGGAACTGAGCCCTCACTTCTCCACAAGCAAGTGGCTTCCCGGCAGTGTTCCTGTGGCCTGGTTCCTAAGAAACAAGCTTCCCACACTGCCCTCTAGGGGCCGTCTGGTCAAACTGCAGGGCACCCCTGGGCAACAACCCATACCCATTAGACTCTGAGTAGTAAAGTGGCCTTGGTTTTGGCCAGCACCCACTTTCAGAGGCCCCTGCCAGGTCCTCATCTGTGCAGAGGCCATCTGTGTTAGAACCTGCTTTACTGGGCCACCATCCTGGGATAGATGCAGACATTCCCTTCCCTGGGCATTGGCTGGGAGGCAGGTGTTCCAGTTTCTTTCTATGTGGATTCTGTGGAACTTCACAGCCCTTCTGTGTTGACTCTGCCACGACCCCCACAGTACAGAAGAGGACTTGCCCCAGGCCTAGTGATGGGCATGAGGTCCACTTCCCATGCCCTACAAGAGCAGGTTTCTTGTGTTTCTCATGGTGTGAGCTGGTTGATGTCAGGTTGGCAGAGTAGAAACAGCCAGAGTGGGAGTGTCTCAGAACCAAAAACCAGCAACTGCTACCGAGGGGCTTCCTCCTAGTGGACAGAGGATCCTCAGCATGGCTGTGCAGCACCCCTGCTGGATCAATCCTGACTTTCTTTTTTTAATTTATTTGTATGTGTATGAGTGTTTTGCTTTCATGTATATAAGTGCACCTGTGCATGTGATTACCACAAAGGTCATAGGAGGGCACAGGATCCCCTGGAACTGAAGTTACAGGTGGTTGTGAGCTGCCACGTGGGTGCTGGGAACCAAACTGGGTCTTCTTCAAGAGCAGCCAGGTTTCTTATCCACTGAGCCATCTCTCTGGTTCCTCTTCCCTGTCTTTCTAACACCAGCACTGGTGTTCCAAGCAGAGCTCTGCTGCATCACCCCACAGCCTTTACTTCTCTATCCCCCCACACACAGGATTTCTCAGAGCCTGTGACACCTCAGCCCAACAACACCCATCACAAGGACAGTCTAAGCCAGAGAGTTCATATGTGGTCAGGGCCGAGACCCAGTGTATAAGCAGAACTTTCCCTGATCCAAACAGAGGTCAGACATGCTGCTAAGTCACATGCTCACTCCCTGTATGGACACTTGTAAGTTTTAGGGCAAAGTGTGACATTTTCTCCATTGAATTCGATGAGAGACTTCGTATTGTTAATGTTCCCATTAGCTCTCCAGGTCAGACACTACTTTGTGTCTCAAAGAACTGCTCAAACACAGGGTGAAGGGGAATTGATCACATTTTGATTATGTATTTGGTGTGTGGGGTGTGTGTGTGTGTGTGTGTGTGTGTGTGTGTCAGAGGACAACTTGTGGGAGTCAGTTCTCTCCTTCCACCATATAGGTCCCAGGGATTAAACGCAGACCATCAGATCTTTTCCCACTGAGCCATCCTACCACCTGATGGAGGGGAGTTAGAGGTGTTAGATGGTCACAGCTCAGTGTAGTGAAAAGGCAGAAGGGCAAGTCTGGAGAGATAGTCCAGCAGTTAAGAGCACTGACTGCTCCTGCTGAGGACCCAGGTTCTGTTCCCAGCACCCACATGGTGGCTAACGGTCTGTAACTCCAGTTCCAGGAGAGTCCAACACCTTCTGACCTCTGCTGGCATTTCAAAACATGAGTACACTTACATATATTCAGGTAAAACACAAAACACTCATACACATAAAATAAAAATAATAAACAAGCTGTGTGGAGAGCAGGTGTGGCGAGGGTCCCAGGATGGCGCCCGAGACTTTAGCCAAGTCTTATGACTAACACCTGATTCCCTCCTACCTCTAAGTAAAGCCACGCTCACCGTTCAAGCTGCGCAGGTGCACCCTGTATGCAAGATCAGGCCAGATGATACCAATAGACTGAGGCCACGTAACCTGGGCTGGGAAAGTGGATAAATAGAGGGACTTTCTGGTCTTGGGGAGAAGAGAAGCTTGGAAAAAGCAGAAGCTTGGAGAAAAGATGTGCCTGAATAATAAACCGCTTTGAGAAGAACGAGCGGGAGGTGCTTTGTTTCTGTGGGTTCATACAAGTGCTCCCTACAAAGCCGGGCATGGTGGCATATGCCTTTAATCCCAGCACTTAGGAGGCAGAAGCAAGTGGATCTCTGTGATCATGGTCAAGACCAGCCTGGTCTACATAGTGAGTTCCAGGACAGCTAGGGCTACAGGGAGACCCTGTCTCAAAAAGACAAAAAATAATAACCAAAAAATTTAAAACTATTAAAAATAAATAAGGTAGAAAGCTATTGAGAAAGATCCCAACATAAGAATCTCTCTCTCTCTCTCTCTCTCTCTCTCTCTCTCTCTCTCTCAACACACACACCCCTGACCTTACAAGATCGGAAACCAGGAATATGCTTAGGACAGCCCAAGTTCAACTCAAGATGTCTGTCTTTGTACCTCTTTTGGTCTCTTCTCTTAAGGACCCTCCTTCTCCTCCTCCTCCTCCTCCTCCACCTCCTCCTCCTCCTCCTCCTCCTATTCCTTCTCTTCCTTCTCCATCTCCTCCTCTTCCTCCTCCTCCTTTCTCCTTCCTCCTCTTCCTCTACTTCCTCTTCTTCCTCTTTTTTTTTTTTTGTTTTTTTTTTGTTTTTTTGAGATACGGTCTTCCTGTAGCCCCAGCTGGCCTGAAACTTACTATGTAGACCAAGTTTGTCTCAATCTCACAGAGATCTACCCTCCTCTGCCTCCTGAGTGCTGGGATTAAAGGCAGGTGCCACCATGCCCAGCTCCATTTTTTGTTTGTTTTTTTGAGACAGGGTCTCCCTGTAGCTCCAACTGGCCTGAAACTCACTTTGTAGACCAGGCTGGCCTTGAACTCACAGAGATCCACCTGCCTGTGCCTCCCAAGTGCTAGGATTAAAGGTGTGCACCACCATGCCGGCACTCCATTTTTTTTTTAATTTTATGTGTATGAGTGTATTACCCGTGTGTATGTAAGTGCATCTACATTGTGCAATGCCTGCACAGGTCAGAAGAGGGTGTCAAATTTCCCAGGAACTGGAGTTACAGATGTTTGTTAGCTGCTGTGTACGTGCTAGGAATCAAACCTGGGTCCTCTGCAAGAGCAGTCAGTGCTCTTAACCACTGAGCCATCTCTCTAGCCCCTCCATTCTTCTTTATATATATATATATATATATATATATATATACAGAGAGGATTTATTTATGTGTGTCTGTGTATTTTGTCTGAACATATGTAAGTATACCTATGTTGTACAATACTCACAGAGGCCAGAAGAGAGTGACAGGTCCCCTGGAATGGGGTTATGGATAGTTGTTAGCTGTCATACAGATGCTGGGAACCAAACCTAGGTGTTCTGCAGGAGCAGCCATTACATTTACCACTAAGCCACAGCTCAAGGACCATTGTTGTTGGGGTTTTTTTTTTATGTGTATGAATGTGCTATCTGCATGTATGTTGGTGTACCCGTGTTGTGCAGTGCCGAGTAGGTCAGAAGAAGACATCAGATTCCCCTGGAACTGGAGTTAAAGATGGGTCCTAGCTGCCATGTGGGTTCTGGGAATTGAACCCGGGTCCTCTGCAAGAGCAGTTGGTGCTCTTAACTGCTGAGGCATCTCTCCAGCCCCTCAAGGGCCATTCTTTAGGACAAGGCTCTGCCTGCCCGTAGGCCAGCTGCTCTGCCTCACCCTGCTCTCCTTAGGAGGGGGGGCAGGGGTGAGAACACCTTGGCACCCATGGCTGACTCACCCCTACTGCTCAAGGAACCTCTCTAGTCTGACTTTTTGTCTTGGGCTTAGTCAGGTGACTGCAGATTGACTGTCGTTTTTACTTCCCAAGACACAAAACCTATTTCCAGTTCTCTAGACTCAGAACAGCCCTTTAACGAGGGGCTAACCAGAAATCACATGGCCTAGCAAACTGCCCAGCCTGTGCTGGCTCAGCCTGTGAGAGTGACTGCATAGCCCGAGGCTGGCCGCCGCCTCCCAGGCTGGTGACTCAGCTTCACATGTGGAGCTGGGCACTGGTATAGAATTGACCCTCTAATTTTACAGTCCTCTCCTCCGAAAGGAAAAGTAAACAGACAACCCTTAGTTATACATTTTAATTAATTCCTGTTTTTCTGTACCCAAGACTCATGCGTTGCCTTTTTCCAAGATAGACATAAGTTAGTGTTGTAACAGATGATCGTGTCATGTGAGCCCAACCAAGTATAATTATGCTAAAGATCTGGGTCTTTATTAGTGTGTATTAATCATACAAAATAATGGCAGACCAGTGAGATGGCTCAGCCAGTGAGGGTGGTTGTCATGGAAGCCTAGGGACATGAGTTCAATCCCCAGAACCCCATGTAAAGCTGGAAGGAAAAAACAAGCTTCATAAAGTTGTCCACCGATATGCACCATAACCACATCACACACACACGCACACACACACACACACACACACACGCACCTAAATACAAATTAAAAAGTAATAAGCATCATGGTGGCATTTTCATACGTGCTTATCATATGCTCTGATCTTGGTTTGGAGAGATGGCTCCATGGCTAAGAGCCTGAGTTCATATCTCAGTAGCCCATGTAAAAAGCCTGGTGTAGCCTCACACTTATCTGTTACCCAGTGCTATTGTGGGGGTTACAGAATTGCTGAGGTTTCTTGGCTGCAAGCCCAGCTGAAACCCAAGCTCCAGTTCCAGGCAAAGAGTACGCAAGGAAGATACCCAGCATCCTCCCCCGTTATCTGTTCATGAGCTCACAGGCACATGCATCTGCACATATGCATGTGTGTATGCCACACACACATACACACACACACCTCTGGCATAGATCCAAATTAGATGGAAGAGTTTCTAACAATAAAAGCATGTACTTCATGTCCATTTGTCCTGTTTCTATTATCCCTCCTCCCCTGATCCTGTTCTTCCCTGGTAGTTCCAGGGTGTCATCACACAATACGCTGAGCTGTTCCACTATCTGTAAGTGATGTCCAAAGTAAATGTTAGCCCAGTTACCAGGGCCACTGAAAAGATTCAATTTGTATTTCGTTTCCACTTTCAGCATTTGTCAGCCTTCTGCAGAAGCTTAAATTGGTGAGGAAGGGTATAAAGGGAGGATGGAGCCAGGCGTGGTGGTGCACGCATTTAATCCCAGCACTCGGTAGGCTGAGGCAGGAGGATCTCTGTGAGATGGAGCAGAAAGGGGCAAATAGTGAAAGCAAGCATGCCCAGGTATTCACAATAAGCTCCTGTTCAGCAGTCACTATGTTTGACGGTCTGGAAGGTTCCGACAGAACCCTTCCTCATGTTTGTATTGGTTACAGAACTAGACGCCGGCTGGGCGTGGTGGCGCATGCCTTTAGTCCTAGCGCTTGGGAGGCAGAGGCAGGCGGATCTTTGTGAGTTCAAGGCCAGCCTGGTCTACATATTGAGTTCCAGGACAGCTGGGGCTACAGGGAGACCCTGTCTCGAAAAAGACCCTCCCCCCCAAAAAAATAACTAGATGCTTAAGAGAAGCAAACGATGGAGAAAAGTCTGGCATGAATGTTCATCTAGAATGAAGTAGAAACTGCCCCAGAAGCTGGGGATGACTGCTGAAATTCAGCCAGTCTAGGGTGATGCTGCCCCCCAGGTCAGGAAAGCGCTGCAGTGTACCTGAGAAGGTGGGAAACATGAGAAAAATCCAGGATACAGGCTTGAAATTCCCACCTTCTCAAATCACAGAAAATGGCCTCAGACCCGGGGGAAGAAAGTCTGTTGAAGTGTTGAGGACACTTGAGAATGTATCCTTGTTTTTAAGATTTATTTTCAATTATGTGCATGTGTGCGTGGGTATGCACATGTGAGCGTAGGTGCCTGGGGAAGCCAGAGACACCGAAACTCCCTGGAGCTGGAGTCACAGGTGGTTGTGAGCCATCAGATATAGGTGCTGGAAACCGATCTCTGGTCCTCTGGAAGAGCAGTACACTGAACTCTTTACTGCTGAGCCATCTCTCTAGCCTCACTGGTATTTTTTTTAAAGCCCCCTTTAACATACTGCTCTGTGATGCTTTATCAAGCAGAGGTGCTCGGGGAGCTGCTTGGTGCCTCTCAGTGTCTTGCCCGTCCCTCTGGGGGCTCCTGTGTTCATCCCAGGCATTTACATGTGGTGTCCGGTGCTGCGGCACTGTGGAGTTCAGTGGCGTGTACCTCTTCTTCTCTCTCATGGCTCCTGCTGTGATGTGGTTGGAGGGAGCTGAGTCAGGAGCCTAAAGCACAAGACAGGAACAGCAGCTTCCTGTGGCCTGCAGAGAGAATCTGGAGCAGATCTCTAGAGTTTCAAGGCTCCATGCATTTGCTTAGTCACAGCAGAAATAAAGATTACAAATGAAACCAGAAATGAGATGATGTGCTGTAGCACGTGACCTTCATTTGTGTGCATAAGAGACTGGGGACAGCAGCAGATAGGGGAGTCAATCTCTCTTTCCCTTCATGGTTACCTTCTTATTTTAAATATGTAGGTGTTTTGGGGTTTTTTTGTATTTTTGAGACAGGTTCTCCCTTTAGTCCCAGCTGGCCTGGAGCTCACTCTGTAGACCAGGCTGGCCTTGAACTCACAGAGATCCACCTGCCTCTGCCTCCCGAGTGCTGCGATTAAAGGTATGTGCCACCATGCCCGGCATAAATATGTGTTATTTTTAGATTATGTACGTGACCATATTGCTTGCATGTGTATAAGTGCATGTGTCTTGCACAGTGCCCTTGGAGGCCAGAAAATGGCAGCGTATCTCTTAGAACCGGAGTTACAGATGCTTGTTATCCACCACGTGGGTGCTGGGAATCGGTCCTCTGTAAGAGCAGCCGGCGCTCTCAGGCAGAGCCATCTCTCCAGCCCCCATTGTCCACCTTCTTGTTTTCTACACTGAACATTGTTTTAGTTTCATTTCTGTTGTTGTGATAAAATACCCTTGCAAAAAGCAACTTAGGAGAGAAGAGGTTTATTTTAGCTTCCAATTCTATGTTCTAGGAAGAATTTTCTACCTTTGTACAGTTTGGGGCACCCTGCCCAGGGAGTGGTGCTGGCCACATGGCCTGATCTTACCACATAGTTAATTAAGACAGTGCCCCACAGACAGGGCCTGTGTAGCCAAGGTTGACCTTGAATTCCTAATCTTCCTGCCTTCGCCTCCATGTGCTCCACCAAGCTGGCTCCAACACGCATTATTTGAAAGCTCAGAGTAACCTGACCATCATTGTTAGAGCTAACCCTCAATACCCCAGATGTTGGCACCTAGATGTAGAAGTGTACTTGTTTCTCTTCCTGAGCCTGGTGACTCTCTCCTCACAGGAAAGGCTGAGGGGGATGGCAAGATGCACATTACCCTCTGTGACTTTATCGTGCCCTGGGACACGCTGAGTACCACCCAGAAGAAGAGCCTGAACCATAGGTACCAGATGGGCTGTGAGTGCAAGGTAAACATACCCATGTCCCCACACTGCCATTGCCATCAAGAGATCTCTAGGCGACAGCTAGCGGGAGGTGGGGAGTTGGGGGGCAACCCTTGGCTTCCCAGACCCCTCGGGCACTGAATGATGACTTCCAAATGGTCTCTGACAACGTATGGTAGTGAGGCTGTTTGTCCAGAGACAGCCTTTGGTCCCCAATTCCCTGAGAGCCTTGAGTTGGGTTTCTGGCAAAGGATATTTGTAAGTTTAAAGGAATGGGGGCCAGGACAAGCATATAAGTCAGTCTACCTGACTGGCAGCTTCTAGAAAGAATACCCCTTTAGGAAATGAAATTTTGTGAGGGGAACGTGGTCCTAGAAGTATTTTTCTACCCACGTGCAGGTATAAATGTTGTCTGCCTCATAAAGGTAGACTTTGTCCAATATTCTCAACTTTTCTACACATGAGTATCTGTGAAGGTGGAACTGTCAACTCTGGGGACACTTGTCTCTCTTCTCAAAACCCTCCAGAGGCTGTGCTAAGTAGAGCTATAGCATAACACACCCTTAGGCTGAAGAGGGTGAGCTCTGTCACCAGAGCCCCCAGGCTGGGATTTTGTCACCTCCAAGGACGTTTTTTTACTGTGTCCCTTTCCCTGCCTGCCTCTTTCCTCACTGCCCATCCCCCACCCCCAGGCAGGATGCATTGCTGGGTACCCAGAGTCTCTTTGTGCTAGTCCAAGTGACTCTAGGACTGAGGCTTGTCAGCCAAGCCCTGCCCAGGAGGCCTGTGTCAGCTGACCCTGTTTGTGGGCCTCCTCCCCTTCCAGCTGGTACTTGCCTGTCTCCCATTCCTTGGTCATTAAACGTGTGAATTCCAAGCCCAAGTGTCCAGCCAAGCTCAGCTCTACCTTGCCTGGCACAACATCAAAAGGAAATTCTAGCTGGGTATGGTGATACAGGCCTTTAATCCCAAGTACCTGAAAAACTAAATTAGGAGGATTGCTGAGTTTGGAACCAGTCTGAGCAATAAAGTGGGCTCCTTATCAGCCTGGACTGTAGAACGAGAGCCTGTCTCAAATGACCAAAAACAGGGGCTATGGATGTGATTCAAGTAGTAGCATGCTCACCTAGCTGCAGAAGCCCATGGTACCAGCCCTAGTACTGCATCAACCAGCAGTGTGGTGCACACCTGTAATCCCAGCACTCAGGAGGTAGAAGCAGGAGGTCAGAAGTTTCAGTTGTCTATAGCTATATACCGAGTTCAAGGCCAGTCGGGGATGCCTGAGACTCTGTTTCAAAAAACAAACAAACACAGTAAACAGAAAAAAAATAATAAAGCTCTCTGTCCTCGTCTTCACGTGGCCTCAAAGGTGCTGTGTAATCCTTCGCCCAAATGCTAATGGCCATTGCAACAGGTCCCTGAGAGCAAGGCCTTCTTGTTTGTTTGTTTGTTTGTTTGTTTGTTTGTTTGTTTTGAGACAGGATCTCTCTATAACTCCAGCTGGCCCGCAACTCACTATGTAGACCAGGCTGGCCTCCATCTCACAGAGATCCGCCTGCCTCTGCCTCTGGAATACTGGGATTAAAGGCGTGTGCCGCCATACCTGGTAAGCACCTGCCTTCTTTCCACTCAAACCAATCTCCGGGAAATGTAAAGTCCTGGTTGGGGGGCTTCACTCCAGGAGGGCAGGTTAAGCTGAAACCATCTTTTAGAGAACATAGACCACCAGATGGCCCAAAGCAGAGGCACAGATACCACACAAGAGCTGCCTCAGGGGGTGAGTGCAGAGGCTTTCCCAGACCTGACCTCCTCACTATGGCAAACATGGGACTCAGCAGAACTGAGCTGGTAGGCACACTGCTGGGCTCTGATGGTGTCCCAGGTGACCTTGGCCCACCTGTTCCTTGGTCCCAACTCAGTCCCCCGCTTGTGTCCCCTAGATCGCACGTTGCCCCGTGATCCCATGCTACATCTCCTCCCCCGCCGAGTGCCTCTGGATGGACTGGGTCACCGAGAAGAGCATCAATGGGCACCAGGCCAAGTTCTTTGCCTGCATCAAGAGAAGCGATGGCTCTTGCGCGTGGTACCGCGGGGCGGCGCCCCCCAAGCAGGAGTTTCTCGACATCGAGGACCCGTAAGCAGCCCGATGGCGCCCCGTGGTCAATTGAAACGTCTCCGAGGGTTTAGACTGGTCCAGTTCTGACATCCCTTCCTGGAACAGCATGAATAAAACAATCATCCAAGTGGGTCCACATTAGTGTGATTCTACACCCCCCCCATTTTCCCTAAACATGGTAGTGGAGGGACAGGTGGGCCAGAGTCCCTGCCACACCCTCTCCCTCTGCCAGCCTGGGCACTGTGTGTCTCGGTCTTTGATCGTTGGGTACAGGCAGAGATGAGACACAGACTCCCTACCCAGGCCTCTTTGACGCTGTCACTAACACCAGACAGGGAGCATTTAAAGGTCCCCTGGCCCTGTTAGGGGCAAGCCTGAAACTGTGCATTTTGCAGAAACTCGGGAAGGTTGTTGCAAGACTGTGTAGCCGGCCTACCAGGTCCTTTTCATCCTGAGAGGGGCATACCCCTCATTTTCTGCAGCAGCCACCCCTCTGGCCCAAGGTGGCAGTCTCTGGCCCTTTCAAGTGCCCTCCCATCTCCCCTGGGCCCGCCTATAACTCCCAGCTCCTGGGACCCCCAGAAGTCTAGTAGCAGCCCTAGACCCAGTGGTTCATTCATGGAAGAACCCTATCAACCCCATGAATCTGCAGAATTCAGTGCTGCCTTCCTTGGGCCTATGGGGATGTGGAGCCCTTGCTGAGCCAAGTCGTTTCTGCCTTCCCACCCCCCCACCCCC
>VZQC01003848.1:94849-173735 GCA_009823505.1 Rhizomys pruinosus
TACACATCATATATATATATATATATATATATATATATATATATGACATAACAGAAGAGCACTGTCCTTTCTAAACACCATGGACTAACAAAGTAAAATCCCAGTTTCAGGAATGGACTCCCTCCTTGAATATGTTGCTCTGCAGTTCCAGAGACCCTCAAAACTATGGCCCATGTGCCTGCTCTTGGTTACCCAAAAGAACTGATGGTGAGAAGCTAAGGCTGAAGACCCCACATTCCTAAGCTCTAGTACAAAAGCAAATCTCGCTCATGCTGGCTTAAAATCCTTACCTTTACCATGTAGCTTTCATATTGCTGGGAAGTAGCATGCTATTAAAAGAGAAAAATCAATCATCAGCCACAGTGACAGAAATATAAGAGTAACCAACTTTCTAATTGGATTTAAGGTTCTCATTATAGGATGGAGCACATAATCCGAAAGCCCAATACAACTGTTATACTAAGTAAATATAGCATTAAGCTGATTTCTAATGACTTTTTTATGCTCTTAGATTAATGCATATCTTAACTCCTAGATGAAAAGCATTCTTATACAACAGATGCTGATTAACACAGAGAATCATAACTGAACAATGTGCAGAGGTAATTGGCTACAGACTGCTCATCCCTGAGTAGGATAGCTAGATCAACTGTCTGCCTCCCAAGACTCAGGAATCATTGCAGAAGAAGGGGCAGAAAATTGTAAGAGCCAGAGTTGGTGGATGGTCACAAGGAAACAGAGATTTTCAGACAGATGCTCAGTTGCTCATATGAGATTGGGTGGGGGATAGTTAGTGATTGTGCAGATACAGGAGATGATCTATATATTATATTGAATGAGATTCTCAGAAATTCAATAAAAATAAAAAATAAGGGAGTATGGCAGTAATGAATAACAATGGAAGAACACTTGCTCAGCAGGTGTGAGGCCTTTGGTTTTATCTCTAGAATTACAAAAATAAAAATAAACCAGGAGGTAGGAAAATATTAATTAAATGCTTTAAGTTGGTGGGATTGATTTTATATATGAATTGTCTTATGGACTAACACTGCTTAGTTATTATCAAATGTAATTGTGGATTCATTTGTGAAGGCATGTTGTCCTCAGGGGCAGAGGTAAGCCTCAGTGAGTCAGTGTAAAGCTAAAATATGGCAGAAATCTAGGTAGCTCTGAATAACAGAGAAGTTCCTTGTCTGACGACCTTCAAACTGCAACACGTCCTGTAACGTTTTATAGTAGCTTCTGAGCTGGGAAATTGAAACTTGAAGTTAGATAAACACATGATGATAATATTTTATGCATTGGAAATATGAAATTTGGGGCTCAGAGACAGTTTATTTTGTCAAATCCTTACCAAACAAGCATGAAGACTTGGTTTCAGTCTTTAGAATCCCTGTAAAATGCCGGAAACTGTGGAACACAATTATTATTCTAATGCTGGGGATATGGAGACCCTGTAGTTTTCTGGTCACCCAGTCTAGCCAATAAGTGAGCTCCGGGATAATGGAGACCTTGTTTCCAAAGCGAGGTAGATGGTTCCCAGGAAAGGCTGCCTGAGGTTGATCCCTGGCCTTCATGTGTAGCCGTATCCATGTGCTCACAGAGATGAGCATGCTCACGCACACACATGCACTCATAGGACTCCCCACATGCATACAGATTTAAAAAAATATTTAAAGAAATGATCTTTTCTGATTCTCTGAGCCCCAGCTCTTTGTTCCACAGCACATGGCCTGAGCCTGCTAGGGCTCGTCAGGACTGCCAAACAGACAGGTGCACAGTGATCAGGGACAAAGCTGTCAGTGAGAAGGAAGTGGGCTCCGGGAACGACATCTGTAGGAACCACATCAAGAGGATTAAATATGAGATCAAACAGATAAAGATGTTCAAAGGATTTGACAAGGACATTGAGTTTATATACACAGCCCCCTCCTCGGCCGTGTGTGGGGTCTCACTGGATGTTGGAGGAAAGAAAGAATATCTGATCGCAGGAAAGGCCGAGGGGGATGGCAAGATAAAGATGACCCTGGGACACGCTGAGTACCACCCAGAAGAAGAGCCTGAACCATAGGTTCCAGATGGGCTACGAGTGCAAGATCGCACGTTGCCCCATGATCCCATGCGACATCTCCTCCCCGCCGAGTGCCTCTGGATGGACTGGGACACTGAGAGGAACATCAGTGGGCACCAGGCCAAGTTCTTTGCCTGCGTCAAGAGAAGCGATGGCTCTTGCGCGTGGTACCGCTGGGCGGCGCCCCCCAAGCAGGAGTTTCTTGACATCCAGGACCCGTAAGCAGCCCGATGGCGACCTGAAGTCAATTGAAACGTCTCCGAGGGTTTAGACTGGTCCAGTTCTGACATCCCTTCCTGGAACAACATGAATAAAACAATCATCTAAGTGGGTCCACATTAGTGTGATTCTGCACACCCCCATTTTCCCTAAACATGGTAGTGGGTCTGGAGGGATAGGTGGGCCAGGGTCCCTTCCATACCCTCTCCCTCTGCCAGCCTGGGCACTGTGTGTCTTGGTCTTTGATCGTTGGGTACAGGCAGAGGTGAGACACAGACTCCCTACCCAGGCCTCTTTGACGCTGTCACTAAGACCAAACAGGTAGCATTTAAAGGTCCCCTGGCCCTGTTAGGGGCAAGCCTGAAACTGTGCATTTTGCAGAAACTCGGGAAGGTTGTGTAGCTGGCCTACCAGGTTCTTTTCATCCTGAGAGGGGCATGTCCCTCATTTTCTGCAGCAGCCACCCCTCTGGCCCAAGGTGACAGTCTCTGGTCTTTTCAAGTGCCCTCCCATCTCCCCTGGGCCCGCTAGAGACTCCCAGCTCCTGGGACTCTCAGAAGTCCAGTAGCAGCCCTGGCCCAGTGGTTCATTCATGGAAGAACCCTATCAACCCCATGAATCTGCAGAATTCTGTACTGCCTTCCTCAGTCCTATGGGGATGTGGAACCCTCGCTGAGCCAAGTCGTTTCAGCCTTCCCACACCCGGGTCCTGAACCCCTAGTGTGGATCTGTGAGGTCTCCCGCAGGGGCAGGTGTCTGGCTGTAGTTCATCCCCAGGCCTCTCAAGCTATTCCTGAGCCCTGTGTAAGTGGCTTCTGGTGTCTGGGTTGAGCTGCATGGCTCTGCTTTCTGAGGGGCAGAATGTGCTGCTGTTGAGCAGCAGGCTGTGTTCCCCTTTTTGCACAAACTGAAGCTGTAAAAGGCCAGTCTTGCTCTGCCCCAGCAGGAAAATCCTAGTGACTCTCCCTACGAAGCCTGGAGTCACTAACTCCTGTGTGGATTTCTGTGTCACTAGCTAAGCGCAGAAATCCCACAAGGCTGGGGAGACTGAGAGGCAGGTGGCTCCTGAGGCCCTTCCTCCTTACTGAGCCCCTAGACGCTGTGGCTTGCTTTAAGAGACATCTCATTTCCTAAAGATGAATTCTCAGATGACATGGGAAGCTGAGTGGCAGGTTACCAAACTCTACTTCCATTTCTTAATATTGCAAAGACTGTCCACTCAAGACCCTTTATAGGAAACCGGGGGACCTACTTGTTCCCTAAAAAAGTGGCTTTTCACTAGAACGGGGGTTTAGACAGGCAGAATTTTGTCAGTAATGGTAGTCTCTTCCTCCTACCCATGTCTTAAGCTGAGCTGTCCCAAGGACACACATGTACATTATCCAAACATACACTCACAAGCACGCGCGCGCGCACACACACACACACACACACACACACACACACACACAGATGCTGGTCTGGCAACCTGTGAGTGGTCTTCTTGTAAAAACTCTCCCTCCTTGAAGCCTGTCCCCATCAGCAACCACAAAGCAGCTGTAAGACTCCTGGCCCCCCAAGTGGCACTGGGACTGGGTCAGCTCAGAACGTGACGACTTCAATTTTTAGGACAGACTGAAAGTCCAGGAATCAGCCCCCATCCTGCCCAAGGGCATTTTCATGCTGTTCAATGATACAGTCTCGTAGGATACTATCATGGACCAGCCCATGAGATTTCAATATACACATCGCCACCAGACTCCCCCCCTCAGTCTATTCTACCCCACCCATTTGCTTCCTGTATGGTGGTATCATATGTAATAATTGCTGTTTCTGCTGACTTCTGACATGTTCCAATCTGTTTCTGACATTCGCTGTAAGCATTCCTGTGCTGTGTTTTTTTTCTCCTAAATTACCATTGGTAGGTATTAGACTTGCACTTTTGAAAGACAAAACAAAAATTTCTGCATCAAGGAAGCATTTGACCCAGAGCGCATGGCATCTGCCCTGGGACTGTGGAACCGTCAGATCTTTTTTCTGGTTCTTTATCTTTTTTCAGTCTCCTGACCTTTGTTTCTGGTTCAGAATATTAGGAAGGAAGCACCTCTTGAGTATGTTGGTTCTAAAAGATGGCCTTTGAATTTGATCTATACACACTGGTGTTTTAACCATGCCAAACAGAGTAGGGAAATAAAATAAGCCTACTGGACAAACTGCCAGGTGGCAGAGAGTGACGGCCACTCAAATGCCTTCACAGCAAATTAATTGGATTATATAGCTTAAGGCAGATCTCCACTTGGCATCGTTTAATTTATGATATATTCTAAGCACTGCGCTCCCCCCCCATCTCCATCATGCCAGCAACTCGAAATATTTAAGATGAAGTTTACATGGTACTTGTCTCCAATCTCTGCTTGATACATATTAAGAAATATCTGTGAGCTTGCTGCATAATTTAAAGCTTTGTTGGTTTTGTTTCTGTTTGGACTCTTTGTTGTTGGGGGAACACCATGTTCATGCTGGATTATGGAGTCCGAGATGCGCCCTGTGCTGGGAACACGAGAGTTGTTGAAAGTCAACAAGCCGACTGCGCATGTCTCTGATGCTTTGTATCTTTTTTTTTTTTTTTTTGAGTGATTGCTTTGTCAATGGACAATAAACCATATTATCAAAGAGAAATGGGAGTCTCTGTGTGGATGTTTCTGGCAGTCAAAACTGCTGCTTCCTAGCTGAGGGAGCCAAGCCTCTACCATTTAGAGGGAAGGGCAAGCCCAGAGGAAAGCAGAAGCCAGGGTGCTTCTATTAAAAAAAAAAAAAGCTTTCATTACATCTATTTATTTATTTATTCGTGTGTGTGTGTGTGTGTGTGTGTGTGTGTGTGTGTGCGGCCCGCAGTGGTGCCCATGTGGAGTCAGAGGACAATCTGTGGGAGCTGGTTCTTTGCTTCCATTATGTGGGTTGAACTTGGGTCTCCAGGGTTTAGCAGCAAAAACCTTCACCTGATAGCCTCTCAGTGGCCCCCAAAGTGCTTTGAGGAGAATGGGGTGTATTATTATGACCAGGGATGGTTTCCTTTTTCTATTCACATGCATGTAGAGACCAGAAGTCATCCTTTGGTGGGTCTTTATCCACCCTTTTTGGGAGGGGGTCTTTTTGAAACAAGGTCCCACCATGTAGCCCAGGCTAGCTTTGAACCCACGATACTCCTGACTCAATCTCCTTAGTACCAGGATTACAGGCATGCACCAGCATACCCAACATAAACCATAAACTTGGTTTTCTTTTTAATTTTTTTAGGTCAGAAGACAACTTGTGGGAGTTCATTTTCTCCTTCCACCATGTGAGTCCTGGGGATTGAACTCATGTTGTCAGGCTTGACGGCAAACCCCTTCACCCACTAAGTGATCTCTCTAATCCATAAACATACTTTTCTTTTTTAAATTTTTTTAAATTTTATTTATTTTTGTATGTGTATGAATGTACTGTCTGCATGCAGGTCCGTGCACCCGTGTTGTGCAATGCCGCGGAGGTCAGAAGAGGGCATCGAATTCCCCTGGAACTGGAGTTAAAGACGGCCCTCGGCCGCCACATGGGTGCTGGGATTGAACCCGGGTCCTCTGCAAGAGCAGTTGGTGCTCCCAACCACTAGGCCATTGCGGGGGTCGTAGAGAGGTGGCTGGTGAAGACCACCCTCTCTAGCTTCCTCGCCGCCGGAGATCTTCACTCCGTCGGCCTGCGACGGAGTGGGGCTGGGGAGAGCAAGTGCGCTGCCGAACCGAAAACAATCATGGCAGGGAGTCAGTCGAGTCAAAGTGTTACAGCTCAAAAACTCACTTTATTCCAGGTTTACAGAGGCTTATAAGCCTTGCCGGCTTCCCTACTCGGGCATATGTCTCTTCCCAACTGGTCCTTTTAGGAGGCTTAATTTGCAAGTTCCTAATTAGTCCAATCCCTTCCCTTCCTAGCATAGTCCCTAATTATCATGTTAGTACACGGAAGCTAGCCTTCCTTGCTCAGATGGGCGGGGGTGAGCTCGCGAAACTCCACAGGCTTTCTTTTTGTCCTACAGGCCTATCTTCTCGGCTATTCCATGCCATCAGGCCATCTGTCCAGCCCCTTAAACATACTTTGCTTTATTAGGTCAAAAGCCAGCAGAGCACACCAAAGTCCCTTTTCCTCATCAAGCTATTGCCCCATCTTCTTTTTTGGGGGTCTTTTTGAGAGGGTCTCCCTGTAGCTCCAGCTGTCCTGGAACTCACCATGTAGACCAGGCTGGCCTTGAACTCACAGAGATCTGCCTGCCTCTGCCTCCCTAGTACTGGGATTAAAGGTGTGCGCCACCACGCCTGGCCCCATCTTCTTATTAGAGAACATTTCTAGCATCTATAGAGAGAAACAGCCACCCTCCTGCCCCAGCAGTGAGCCGCCTTCCTCTTCTGCCCCCCCCACACCATTCTGCCCCTGCAGCTACCTGCCCAAGATCATTTGGAAAGTAACACCCTAGGCCTCTTTTTCGTCTGTAAATATTTCAACACATGTTTGAAAAATAACTGTGTTTAAATCATTTCCAAAACACCTTTATTGCAACTTAGAAACACACAATTTTTTTTGTCTTTTTTTTTTTTAGACAGGGTCTCCCTGTAGCTCCAGTTCTCCTGGAACTCACTGTGTAGACCAGGTTGGCCTTGAACTCAGAGATTCACCTGCCTCTGCCTCTCGAGTGCTGGACGAGTGCTGGGATTAAAAGCCTGTGCCACCATGCCTGGCTTGTGTTTGTGCGTGTGTGTGTGTGTGTGTGTGTGTGTGTGTGTGTTGCCTATATGTATGTGTACCTGGTGTTTGTGCAGTGCCTTTAGAAACCAGAAGAGTGTGATAGAGTCACCATGTGGGACCTGGGAATTGAATCTAGGTCTTCTGCAAGAACAAGTGCTCCAATGTCCTCAGACCTCTCACTCCCTCCTCTTCCCAGCACTTGGGAGGCAGAGGCAGGCAGATCTCTGTGAGTTCAAGGCCAGCCTGGTCTACATAGTGACCTCCAGGACAGCTGGGACTAAAGGGAGACCGTGTCTCAAAAAGACGAAAAAAAAAAGAAAAAAAATCCCGCCTCTTATTGTCTCATATTTTGTTTGTTTGTTTTTGAGACAGGGATTCCCTGTAGCCCCAGTTGTTCTGGAACTCCCCATGTAAAACAGACTGGCCTGGATCTCACACAGACCACCTGTCTCTGCTCCTGGGTGCTGGAACAAAGGCGTGTGCCACCACACATGATGGTACATGTCTGTGATGCCAGCACTTGGAAAGTAGAGACAGGAGGAGCAGAAGTTCAGGGCCAGCCTGGGCTACATGAGACCCTGTCTCAAACACACACACACACACATACACACACACACACACACACACACACGCACACACACACACGCACAATATACACAAAAAATCTTTTTTCTAATTTACTGCTGTGAAGTGGGTCCACACATTGAAATTGATTGACGGGGTCAGCAGGATGGCTCAGCAGGTAAAACCACTTGCTGCCAAGCCCGACAGCCTGAGTTAGATCCCCGGGACCCAGATGGTGGAAGGAGAGAACTGACTTACAAAAATTGTCCTCTGACCTCCACGTGGACACTGGGGTGTGGTGTGGTTTCAATATGGTTTGAATTGTGTCCCCCCAAAAGTCCCTATGCTGCGAGCTTGGTGTTGTGGAGAGGGGAAGGTTTAAGAGGATGATTCTAATTGAAAATCATTACTGGCCCCTCTCTGCCATCCAGATTCCTGTGAGGCAGTGTGATATCTTCCACCAAGACACCTCCGCTATGATGTGGCACCAAGAGGCCAAACAGACAAGCTATCTGATCTTACTCTTTCAACCTCCCATGTTGTGAGCTAAATGAACCTATTTTCTTTGCATATTACCCAGCCTCAGGTATTTTGTTATAGCAACAGAAAAATGAGCTCATATAGTTGATACATCTCTTAAGTCTATTCTCCCATCTCATATTTGGAAACACACTACCATCATAATTTAAACTTTATCCAGATGTCTTTCTCACTTAACCTCTAGGCTCTATGTGAGAAAGGTTTCATTTGTATCAGGATTTGAGCAGTTGCCAGCCCTCTGGCCCACATGCACATGTGCAGACAGACATTGTTGTTCCTGGGCAACAGCAGGAAGAATGAATTTCCATTTTACACAGCTACTGCCTGAAAAATCAAGAACCCACCTGCTGAAACCAATCTGAAGCAGTGAAGAGTTGGTGGAGAGTTGAGCCAGGCATGGTGGTTCACACCTTTAATCCCAGCACTTGGGAGGCAGAGGCAGGCAGATCTCTGTGAGTTCAAAGCCAGTCTGGTCTACATAGTAAGTTCCAGGCCAGCTGGGGCTACAGGGAGACCCTGTGTTCAAAAACAAAAAGTAAGAAGAGAAGGGAGGGAGAAAGAGGAGGAGGAAGAAGAGGAAGAAGAGGAGGAAGAATAGGAGGGAGAGGAAGAAGAGGAGGGGAGAGGAAGAAGAGGGATGCTTAGAGAGGCCTGAGCCTTGCTTCTGCTGAGGCTCCTTAGCCCTGAGTCCTCTGGAGATGAAAAATCAGTGGCTTGGGGGCTGGAGAGATGGCCTAGCGGTTAAGAGCGCCGACCGCTCTTACAGAGGACCCGGGTTCGATCCCCAGCACCCACATGGCGGCTGAGAACCATCTGAAGCTCCAATTCCAGGAGAACTCCAGTTCCAGGGGAATCCGACGCCCTCTTCTGACCTCCGCGGCATTGCACGACACGGGTGCACAGACCTACATGCAGACAGTACACTCATACACAAAGAAAAATAAATAAAAATTAAAAAAAATATTAGGGCTGGAGAGATGGCCTAGCGGTTAAGAGCGCCGACCGCTCTTACAGAGGACCCGGGTTCGATCCCCAGCACCCACATGGCGGCNGCCCTCCCCACCCTCAGCTTTAAAAATGAGTTTCCCGAAAGCACCTCCAGACTCACCAGGCCATGGCATGGATCCATGGCTGCCTTCCTGGAGGCTCTCCTGTCCTGTTGCCCGTTTGATGGTGCCAACACTCAACTCTCATCGCAGCGGGCCCAGCACAGGTGACGGCCAGGCTCCTTGTGAGCTGGTCTGCCCGTGAGTGGGGGTGTCAGGACGAGGCTCTTTGTTTGGACCATTGCGAAGTGCCTCCACTCTGTCCCTCCACTGGAGCTTGTGATAGTGCCCTGTTGCTAGTTTCTGGGTTTCCCTCTGTTCTCAACTGGCATCTCTGGGGTTCTTCCGTGGGGGAAGGACGACCAGTTTCCCCTGCACTGGTTTCATTCTTTTATGTTATTTATTTTTTTACTGTGTAGGGTGTACTGTCCTGCATGCAGGTTGTGTTGTACCCGTGTCGTGCAATGGCCACGGAGGCTAGAAGAGGGTGTCAGATTATTCCCCTGAACTGAAGTTGAAAGGATGGTTCTCAGACGCCCATCGTGGGTTGCTGGGGATTGAAGCTGGGTTCCTTGCAAGACCAGCTTAGTGAAGCTCTTAAGGGCTAGGCCATCTCCCAGCCCCCACTGGTAGTTTCTTTTTAAAAGGCTTAACAGAGAGAAGGTTCTGGTGATCCTGGTCAGAGCCATAGCTTACGACCCTATACCCACCACTGGCCTGTGTCCTGGGCTCCTCTCTTTGTTGAAAATCAACGCTGCTAGAGTGTCAGCTCAGTGGTAAGCACTGGCTGCCCAGCATGCATGAAGCCAGGTTCAATCCCGGGGTGCACCCAAAGTTCAGTATGGTGTGTGCACACCAGTAATCCCAGAGGAGGTTCCGCAAGTTTAAGATCATTCTCAGCCACATGGCTACATGAAATCTTGTCTCAAAAAATAAAGAAACTAGACCTACCAAGTTTGCTAATTTTATCACTCAAATATTTCTCAAAACACACATTTCCCCCATCTCATTGCTCAGGTAAAGTCCCTCACCATCTTCATCAGTATAACTGGAATAGCCAAACACATTGCTCAAACTGACTTGAAGCAAGTTCCACACCAGCTGGGGGGCTACAACTAGAGCCCTGAGTCTCAAAAACAGACCAAAAAGCAAAACAAAACAAAAGGAAAAAAAATCCGGATATTCTAATGATAGTACAATGCCAGGATGTTCTGAAAGGAAGTAAATAACTCAAGAACCTGCCAGGCTTTGATGCTGACACATCCTTAATCTCAGCACTCTAGAGGCAGCAGCGGATCTCTGTATATGAGATAAGTACTAGCCTAGTCTATCATATTCCAGGCCAGCGTGGCCTACAGAGAACCCTGTCTCAAAAGGCCCCAAGAAGCAAAAAAAAAAAAATGGGCTGGAGGGATGGCCAGCGGTTGAGGAGCACCTGACTGCTCTTACAGGGGAACCGGTTTTTGATTCCCAGCAACTTCCAATGGTGGCTAAGAACTGTCTTTAAAGCTCCGTTCCAGGGAATTCCAACACCCTCTCGTCTGAGCATTGCAGGTGA
This sequence comes from Rhizomys pruinosus, assembly GCA_009823505.1. Classification (NCBI taxonomy): domain Eukaryota; kingdom Metazoa; phylum Chordata; class Mammalia; order Rodentia; family Spalacidae; genus Rhizomys; species Rhizomys pruinosus. Next base: position 105,600 of record VZQC01003848.1, read on the forward strand.
CCACGTTGCGTATACACTGCAGTACATTGATAAACAGATCTGTCAGACACTCACATATAAAATAATAAATGTAAAGAAATCAAAGTTTAAAAAAAAAAGAAAGAGAATATACACTTAGCTACATCTTCAGTCCTCTATTCCTTCTGGGGCTGGAGTGATGGACTCTCGTGGTTAAGGCTACTGCTAGATCTTGCAAGGACTCAGGTTTGCATTCCCAACACCACTCGGCCAGCTAACAAAATACTGGGATCCATATTTGCTAGTAAAGAAATTACAGAGGTAATCTCTTATACAAACTGGTAAACTGCCTTCTTTAAATTGACTAATAGACTCATAGAACTGTGAAAAGGATTATTCTCTGTTAGCACCAAATATCATACTAAAGTCCCTTAATGTGCCTTAAGCAAACATATATCAAATACAGGCAGCTCGTGAGCAGTAAGTAAGGATTATCTACCAGGGAGATGGTTTGCCAGGGACTCAAAGGCCCCACCCCCAAAAAAGGTACAGGTCTTGCCCATGAAACTGGGATACCCATCTGCAGAAGAAGGATGGGTAGCCCTGCTGCTGAAGACCTGACGTAACATGGGACAAGATGTATTGAGACACACATGCAAGTGTCAGAATGGCCTCTGGAAAACACCAGGAGAGGTTCCAAAGGCCACAACCCATAAAATCAAATATGGGTCCATCCTTGAGTCAAGCAAGACTCCGCCGTCAGCGACCAGACTGCACCCACCTCCTGGAAATACTAGTGCAGCAGTGGCAGGCATGTGCCTGTAATATCCCAAATCTAATTGGCTATGGCTCTCTCCTTGGAGGAAATAACCCATAGGCTGATGCCACAAGCTGTACATCTCTAATGGTTGGAGATGATCATAGACACAATAAGAACCTTGTCATATTTAACAGTGAAAAATGTAACTCATGGGACAACATATCATCTAAACATATGTGTCTATAATACCAAAGTAACCTACAAAACTATTAGTCTGCTTTTAAATACCTATATATCTAATTGCCTTGTGCTTCATTAGTGGGATTGAAATAAGGTTATTCCTGGATAAACTGTCAGCCCATGAAGGGAAATAGCCAGAATTGACCAGGGTCCGGTCAACAGCTCCAGAGAGGAGTGGACGGTGTGACTTCTCTCTCACTGCCCTGTGCCCCGTTTCTTAAGCCTAGGAAGGAAATCGCAGAAGAGGGGGCATGGTAAAGCTGTAAGGGCTGCCGATGTGGGTGAATGGTGAACACTACAGCATGTAAGTCTGACACTCCATTTGATCAACCTGATTGAACATAACAACCCTCACCCCTGCCCCCGCTGGAGGATCGGAGGCGTTGGTGGGTTTGGGCACACTCTGCGAAATTGGTTTTAATTGAAGGATGCTGTACTCATGGATTTATCACATAGCTAAAAAATGAAATAAAAAAAAAACAGAAATATGCAGAGACAGTTATGGCAAGAATGCAGGTCTTCTCAGTGGGGTGGGAGGTGGGGGGGATTGGGAAAGGGAATTATATGCTGAACTGAATGGAAAGATGTAATGAAATGCAACAAAGCATCAATAAAAAAAATGTTTAAAAATTACACTTTAGTCCCTAGAAGAAGTGTAAAACCCAACTTTTCTTAAGAAATCTATGACCTCCTTCCAGCCATGTGTGTTTGGTTATGTTAGAGTAGCCACACATGAGTTCCCTCCTTGAGTGGGCTTTAATCTATATTAGGTAACTGTTTGATTACCCTCAAGATACAGTGCCCGCCTCGCTGCAACCAAATGTTGTTTTGCTGTGCTGTCATTGATGTAGTTACTTAGGCCTGAAGCTGGGGTGCACCATTGACCTGATTTTTTCTCCTTAGCAGTTTACATAGCAAACTCCTCACAGGCTATGAGTAGCTAGCTTTCAGAGGAGTGGCTTCCAGGGCAGTTCCAGCTCCATTGCCTCCAAATCCAGTTTCCAAAGTAGCCCTGTCCTCCACAACACGGTCTCACCTTTCAATTTCTGGGAGGCAATCCAGGGCTGTGGCAATAGCTGTGGAATTTGGGGATGTATTAGTCAGGGTTCTCTAAAGAAACAAAGCAACAGGACGAATATCAATATATACATATCTATAACAATTTATTATTTGCTCACGTGATCGGAGCTCAATCAGTAGCGGCCGAACTAGAGAGGCCAGGAATCCAGGAACCTGCCCAGTGTGCGACAAGGCTGGATGCTCAGTAGTCCCATCTAAGGTGCTGTAAGGCCCGAGTTGGATTCCATGGAGAATCTGCCAGTCCTCAGTACACGCTGGGATCCGATAGGTTGATCATCAGCAGCAAACAAATCTTACCAGATGAGAGAATCAAAGCGCAGGAGAAAAAAGGGACCACTCCCCTGCCGTGGCCTTAATAGACTCGCCTGCCGGCAGAAGGTAACTCCCACATTCTGGGGTGGGCCATCCGGGTTTAGGTGGTTCCCAATCAGAACCCTTTTTCTTCTTATTTGTCCGCTTAGATCCAGTCAGTTGACACCCAGGATTAACCATTCACACACGGGAGTCTCTTGGACAACCTGGCCAACAACTCAAAGGAAGGTTTCTTCTGTCTAGGCACGTGTTCTTGTTATGTAAGCTTCAGCTATGACACACGGACTCATGTAGAGATCATAGTATGTGGTAAGTTTGTCAGTATTTGTTTAGACTAATATTCCCTTTTGTTTAAGATTTTTTTTATTAATTGTTTATTTATTTCTTTATGTGTATAATGTACTGTCTGTATGCAAGTTCTGTGCACCTGTGTCTGCAATGCCGTGGGGGTGAGGAGGTCTAAAGCAAGAGGGTCTCCGATTCCCCTGGAACTGGAGGTCTCTCTGGAATTGGAGTTCTTTATGATCAGTTTCTCGGGCCACCATGTGGGTGCGGTGGGGATCGAACCCGGGTCCTCAGTAAGAGCCGTTGGCGCGCTTTAACCACTAGGCCATCCTCCAGCCCTAATATTCCCTTTTGTAAATACTAGCTAGCATTATTTAATCTCTCCCTCTGTCTAGCCTTCCCTCCATGCCCTCTCCATTTATAGTATACCGTCCATTTTTCCCATTTTCTTCCCATGATAATTCCCAATCTCTTTGTGGTCTCCCACGTGTCTTGAGTCTTTCTGCTTTATCGCATAGTTCCTTGTGTAGACCCTCTGCTGACCATTTAAATACCCCATTTTGCCCATTTCTCCCTTAGAAACTACTGTTCTCTCTTCCCTTCACCTCCTTGGTTTCCTATTTTCCTGGCTCCTGCAGTACTTCAGGCTATATATGTCACCTAAAGGATTGTGCTGCCACGAGCTACAAATGAGGGAGACAGAACGTCGTTTAGTTTTTTCCTGAGCCTGTGTTACTCATTATAGTATCTTCTAGGTCTATCCATGTTACCTGTAAAATTTCCATTATTCATCTCTCTTTACCTATTGTGTAAATGCACCACAATTTCATTAACACACTCATCTGTTGAGAGGCACGTGGGGGGGGGGTGATCCAGGCAAGGCACTCTCAGGCCTCTTTTGAATCCTCTCACCTCTGAGCACACTTGCATGGGTAAGGTTGGCGATTAGGTTAAAAACTAGCTAATACCTTAACTGGAGAGATGACTCAAGAAAGCCTTAATTATTTCTTGCAGAGGACTGGACTTTCAGTTTCCCACACTCACATCAAGTGGCCATGACTGCTATACTCCCTATGTTTCATTGGGGGATCTGATACCCTCTCCTTTCGGTCTTCTTAGGTCGCCTGCACTCGTTACAGACCCAACACTCGGGTACAGGCCTGCGACATTGCAGTGCAAACCGTGAAACTTGCCCTCCTGCTTCCCCTCCCAGAAAAAAGTTGACCTTGCTCTAGGAAACTTAACCACAGTCAGGCTTGACACGCAGCAGCCTATAACTCCCGTACGTTGGGGCTGAGGCAGAAAGATTGCCACCAAGCTCAAGCTAACCTGGCTACACGAGTAAGAACCCTGTACTAAAACAACCAAACGCAAGGGCTGGAGAGTGGCTCAACTGTAAGAAGTCACTGGCTGCTCGCTGCAGAGGACGACTGGGTTTGATTCCCAGCACACATATGGCAGCTAACAACCATCCATTAACTTTGAGTACTCAGGGGATCTGAAGCCCTTTGATCTAGTGCGCTTAGCTATATGCATACGGTGCACTTACACACACATACAGGGAATGCAACAAAACATAATTGTTTTTTTTGGTCTTTTTGTAGACAGGTATCCCTGTAGGCTCCAGCTGGCCTGGAATCAACTATGTAGACCAAAGTGGGCTTTGAAACTCACAGAGATCCGCCTGCCCTGCCTCACTGAGTGCTGGGATTAAAGGCTCACCACCACCATGGTCTAGAAAAGACTTTTTTTTTTTAAGCATATAACAAAAACAAAAACCCTCTTCACCTGTCGATGCAGGCTCTGGAGCCTCAGGTTCAGGAGGGACACATTGACTTTGGGGAAACATTGGTGCATGGATCCTCCCGACCTGTGCAGGCAGGGCCAGGGCTCAGGGGAACTGCCCTGAAGCCTGGATAAGGCAAAAAGGCCCAGGGGCTGGGGCTGGCCACTTGGGTTAAAACAGTTCCTATGGCACCGTCAGTTACTGGTACCCAAAGTGAAGGCCTCAGCCAGCCACTCAGCAGTCTCCTGAGTTTTTCCTACTCTCAATGAAAGAAAATTTCCTTCTAAAGGAGTTTTTTCAGGCATCTTGTGCTGCCGGAGCCCATTGTAGTAGTTTGCTTTTCTGTTGGTGTGATAAAACACTCTGACCATCGGCAACTTTGGGGAGGAAAGGGTTCATTTGCGGCTTACAATCCAGATCACAAGGGACCCAAGGCTGAGGAACAGTCAGGGCCAGGAGCTCAAGCAGGAACGTAAGGAACGTGGAGGAACTCTGCTCACCTGGAGCGCTCCCCTGGCCTGCTTAGCTTCCTCTTCTTATACAAGGCCAGGCCACTGCCCGGGGATGGACCGCCACGTAGCTGGCGCCTTGCGACAACAATCAATTAACAATCAAGAAAATGCCCCACAGACACGCCCCAAGTCATCTGATGGAAGCCCCCCAAATTTTGACTCCCTTAGATAACACCTTGTCAGCTGAAGCTAAGTAGGATAGTGGTGCAAAGCACCAGAAGAGACCGAGATTCATTGAGAAGGACAACCACGACTCAAGGCTCCAGCAGCACAGAGGACTAGTCAGACTAAGCTTCAAGTCTGGAATTGTCTAGCGCGAGTCTCTTCCCTGCGAAGCGCAGCAAAGTGGCTGCGTTGTTTGTAGTTAACTGGATCTCCCTCCTTGCTTTTGTGTCTTAGTAACCCACTGCATCTTTTTAACTCCTCTCACCCCACGCCTAGTGGCTAAGGAACTTGGCTAACCTTACAGGATCTCAAAATTGTGGGGCTCCCTCTAGCATCTAGACGAGTAGATAGGTCAGTCCATTCCCGAGAGGGCAACCATGAGTGGCAAGAAGGGCCCTTCCAGAATTCAAGTCTTATGTTAGATGAGGGGAAACGCACTCTATTGAGATTCGCGTCCTTGGCAACTCTGATCCAGTGGCGCACTGGCCGGGCCAGCCCCAGGTCAGCCTCTGTTGTAACTAAGGACTGGACCCAGTCAGTACCTACTCGAAAGAGGGCAGGAGCGAGGTAACCACACGAGTGAGCCTGTGGCTCCACGAGTTGCAGTTTCCCAGCTCATGACCCACCCAGACTTGGCGAAACACTCACACACATCACGAATTCGACTGTGACGTGAGTCTGAGACAATTAGCAATAGCCTCAGCATCATCCAACTATCACCGACCAGCATTCCATAGATTTGCTTCGAGCCTCAGTATTTCACAGACCAGCTATCACCTACGCAAACTACTTACCACGACTACACAAGCACAAAAGAATGAGGCCGTATAACCTGGTACGTTACTTTCACCTATGCCATTATTCAATTCATGCCTTAGTTACGTCTCACGCCGAAACGCTGGCTACAGTGCGGAACTCGCAGGAGGACCCTTGACACTTCTCGCGGTAGTCATGGCAACTGCTCAGTGGTCCCAGCCAGCAGACTTAGATCTAAGGCCTTGGTGCACCAACCCTAGAGCTTGTTGGCTACACTTTTCACTTATCTCCACACCTGTCTTCTCCACTGCACAGGAAAGCTTGCCTGAGAGACCCAGACCTCTGTAGGTGCACGAGACCTGGCATGTGGCACATGTGCCTGTGCATGTCTCGGCAATGCCCCATATCCCGATGGCCTTGCCCAACACGCCGTTCTTCATGCACGTCCAACCTCTGAAGCACAGACGAGAAGCCTTAGAGAGACAGTTCATGACTCACCAAGAGCCAGCCTTCGATGCTGTGCTCATCTTGAGATCCAGAGCTAGGGATGAGGGAAAAAGGACGACAGTTCCCATGAGGTGAGGAATGGAGAGGAGGCGTGCCCAGCGGGGCAAAAGATCCAGATAGGCAGAGAGGTGCGGACAGAGCCAACTAAGAGAGGCGAGCTTCATTCCCACATAGCAGCTAACAACCCAGTCCTTTAACTCAAAACTTCAGGGATCCCAACACCAACCTTCTACTGCTGTGGGCCTTGCATGACATGGCACACTATACATGTAGCAAAATTACTTAATACATATAAAATTACAATAAGAGAAATTTAAAAATTTTAGTAGATGGAGGAAGAGAGGATCAGATGGCAGATAAAGAATGATTGAATAAAAGACTGAAGAACTGACTGAAAGTGACTTCTGCCCAAACAGTCAACTTCCCTATGGAGAAATTAGAGAAAGGCTAGAAGATTAAAAAAGCATGGTTTTGGCAGATATGCATAGCTCTAGGCGGGTGGGGAATGGTGGAACACAGTCTAGATTTGTTAAAAAAATAAATGTAATATTAAAAAAACGATAAAGACTGAAGATTAGAGGATAGAAAAGTGGTAAGATGATTGTGCAATAAATTAGAACTTTCTTTCTGAGCAGACTGGCCTTGAGCCATTCAGACATCAAGACACCGTCCCTAGAAAGAACTGTTCTGAGGAAGATGGAGCTACAGACCAGTGGACCCTACCAAACAAGCTCATATGGGAGGAGGTGCTAGGCTGGAAGATGGGAGTGCTGTGCTGCTGTGGCTCACTCTCTCCCACCCACCGCTGACACCAACTTGTCTGGCTTGAGGAACATTAAGGGAGCACTAAGGGACCCTGTGAGTGAGGACGTCACCCACCATTCCTCTGTAGAAAGTCCCGTGAAACCTAAACTCCCCTAACTGAAGTATTTTAGAGACTCTGTTCCTTGGTCCAGTTCTCTGGGCCCAAAGCAGGAAGAAGGTGGTGGGAGGCAGGGAGCCAAAACCACCACGGAAGGATGCGTTTGAGTGAGCGTGCACTGCATGCGTTTGAGTGAGCGTGTACTGCTCTCCCTGGGAGGAAAATTCCCTGCAATGACGATAGCTAGCTAGAATGATAGATAATAGATGAAGACATGATAGATGATAAGATACATGAGCAAGAGTGAGAAGTAGATGGATAGATGATAGATGGATAGATTGGTAGAATGGACCAGATAATCGGATTAGGATTGTTTTTCGGATAGATGAGATATAATGGTTGATGGATAAAGATAGATGGATAGATGGGAGATGGATAGATGAAATAGATGTAGATGGATAGATGGTAGATGATAGATGGATAGATGATAGCGGGATGATGGTAGATGGATCGATGCTAGATGCTAGCTGGAACCCACTAGCACCTGGTCGATGACCTTCGATCGGCGAGATTGACTAGCTGGATCGATGGTCGAGTGGCTGATGCTCGATGAGAAGACGGCTCGATGACCGATGGGATCGAGAGTACTGGCTCGATGCTCGCCTGCTCGACTGCCCGAGGCTACTTATTCGCTGGATCGCTGACAGCCTGGCTAGATGGTCCGAATGCTCGCTGCTAAACAGCTGCACGCTGGCTGCTCGCTTGGGCTAGTGCGCGCTGAGTGCGGCTAGCTCGCATTATTTTAGACTACTTGCAGAGAGTATCACTGAGTTAGTGGATCTATCCATCAGGTGCCCCTGGCTGTGTGTATTAGTCAGAGTTTCATCTAAAGAAACAGAAGCATCAGGATGAATATATATAACTCTATACAATTTAGTGATTTGCTCACGTGACGGACCTCAACAGTAGTAGCCCCGAACTGGAGAGGCCGGGAAACCAGGGAACTGCTCAGTCCTGAAGGCTGGATGTCTCAGCAGACCCAGTCCTAGTGGCCTGAAGGCCTGGTGAATTCCAGGAGATCTGCCAGTCTCAGTAAACACCGCTGGGAGCCGAAAGGTTGATCACAGCAGCAAGAAAACGCACCAGATGAGAGAAAGCAAGCGCAGGAGAAAAGGACCAGCTCCCGCTGCCGTGGCCATAAATACATGCCTGCCGGCAGAAAGGTAACACCCACATTTGGGGTGGGGCCATCCGGGTTGAGGTACTCCAATCAGAAGACTCCGCCTTTTCTCTTATTTGTTCCTTAGTCCCAGCAAGTTGACACCCAGGATTAAACATGACACCTTGTGTCACTCCACAGTGCAGAGTATGACAGTGGGGACCTATGGTGAAGGAGGGGCCCCTGCTGGACACCTGTTAGTAACAGAGTCTGTTACTCTGTCCTGTGGAGCCTTGCATCTGCTTGGAAGTTTCCCTGAGGAGGAGTTTTTCTAAACATGTTTTACCTGAACCCATAAGTGAAGGAGCTGAGGAGCAGCTGTGGGTGTACAGCCCCCTAACATGGCTAGCAGATGGTGATGGGTCCCCAACACCCAATGATTTGTGTGAGGCTAGTGTTGGTATCCTATTCTGACGGATTATATGGGAGACACAGAATGTTTCTGCAGTGGGTCTTGGTAGATAGGTGGCCTCTCACATCTGCGGATCAGGGTCAGTGCTCCACCAACTTTCCACTGCTGTTTTAGCAGCAGAGCCATTCAACAAACGCTGAATGCTGGAATCAAGAAACTACCTGGATCATGACCCCCAAGCCCTAGGGCACCCCAGACCTTTGCTGCTCAGCCCCCTGGTTTCCTGGGGTTCTGCTGTGTGAGGAAGGACCTGCTCATGGGATCCATTGAGAGCAGAGCCCACGGGCAGTAATGCATGTCACAGGTGTGTTATTCATGCCACAGAGTGAATGGTGCTTAATCAAGAGCACAGCAATGTTCTGTGTTTTGCCTAACAGTGAACTTAAATTTACAAGCCACTGATTTTTTTTTTTAAGATTTTTTTTTCTAAAATTTTTATTTAATTTTCGTATGTGTATGAATGTAGTGTCCGCATGCAGGGCTGTGCACCGTGTCGTGCAATAGGGCCCGCCGAGGTCAGAAGAGGGTTTCGGATTTCCACTGGAAACGGGAGTTCTCCTGGAAATGGGGAGTTTCCAGACGGTGTCCTTTCTTCTTTCTTTGCTTGCTGGAAGATGGGAGTGCTGGCTTGTGGCTCACTCTCTCCCACCCACCGCTGACACCAACTTGTCTGGCTTGAGGAACATTAAGGGAGCACTAAGGGACCCTGTGAGTGAGGACTCCCCCATTCGCTCTGTAGGAAAAGCCCGTGAAACTCGTAAACTCCCCTAACTGAAGTATTTAGAGACTCTGTTCCTTGGTCCATCTCTGGGCCCAAAGCAGGAAGAAGGTGGTGGGAGGCAGGGAGCCAAAACCACCACGGAAGGATGCGTTTGAGTGAGCGTGCACTGCATGCGTTTGAGTGAGCGTGTACTGCTCTCCCTGGGAGGAAAATTCCCTGCAATGACGATAGCTAGCTAGATGATAGATAATAGATGATAGATGGATAGATGATAGATGGGTAGATGGATAGATGGTAGATGGATAGATGATAGATGGATAGATGGTAGATGATAGATAGACGGATAGATGATAGATGGATAATGGTTGATGGATAGATGATAGATGGATAGATGGTAGATGGATAGATGATAGATGATAGATGGATAGATGGTAGATGATAGATGGATAGATGATAGATGGATAGATGGTAGATGGATAGATGATAGATGATAGATGGATAGATGGTAGATGATAGATAGGATAGATGATAGATGGATAGATGGTAGATGGATAGATGATAGATGATAGACGGATAGATGACAGATGGATAGATAGTAGATGGATAGATGATAGACGGATAGATGACAGATGGATAGATAGTAGATGGATAGATGACAGATGGATAGATGGTAGATGGATAGATGATAAACAGATGAAAGATGGCTGATAGATGGATAGATGATAGATGATGGATGATAGATAGATTTTAGACTACTTGCAGAGAGTATCACTGAGTTAGTGGATCTATCCATCAGGTGCCCCTGGCTGTGTGTATTAGTCAGGGTTCTCTAAAGAAACAGAAGCAACAGGATGAATATATATAACTATATACAATTTATTGATTTGCTCACGTGACGGAGCTCAACAGTAGCACCGAAATGGAGAGGCCGGGAATCCAGGGAACTGCTCAGTCGGCAAGGCTGGATGTCTCAGGAGTCCCAGTCTAGTGCTGAAGGCCCGAATGGATTCCAGGAGATCTGCCAGTCTCAGTACACGCTGGGATCCGAAAGGTTGATCACAGCAGCAAGACAAACTCACCAGATGAGAGAGAGGCAAGCCGCAGGAAGAAGGAAGAAAGGGGCCAGCTCCTGCTGCCGTGGCCTTAAATACTGCCTGCCGGCAGAAGGTAACACCCACATTTGGGGTGGGCCATCCGGGTTGAGGTGGTCCAATCAGAAGACCCTTTTCTCTTATTTGTTCCTTAGTCCAGTCAAGTTGACATCTACTATCTATCCATCTGTCATCTATCCGTCTATCATCTATCATCTATCCATCTACCATCTATCCATCTATCATCTATCCATCTATCATCTACCATCTATCCATCTATCATCTATCATCTATCCATCTACCATCTATCCATCTATCATCTATCCATCAACCATTATCCATCTATCATCTATCCGTCTATCTATCATCTACCATCTATCCATCTATCATCTATCCATCTACCATCTATCCATCTACCCATCTATCATCTATCCATCTATCATCTATTATCTATCATCTAGCTAGCTATCGTCATTGCAGGGAATTTTCCTCCCAGGGAGAGCAGTACACGCTCACTCAAACGCATGCAGTGCACGCTCACTCAAACGCATCCTTCCGTGGTGGTTTTGGCTCCCTGCCTCCCACCACCTTCTTCCTGCTTTGGGCCCAGAGATGGACCAAGGAACAGAGTCTCTAAATACTTCAGTTAGGGGAGTTTACGAGTTTCACGGGCTTTTCCTACAGAGCGAATGGGGGAGTCCTCACTCACAGGGTCCCTTAGTGCTCCCTTAATGTTCCTCAAGCCAGACAAGTTGGTGTCAGCGGTGGGTGGGAGAGAGTGAGCCACAAGCCAGCACTCCCATCTTCCAGCCTAGCCCCTCCTCCCAGATGAGCTGGTTGGGAGGGTCACTGGGTCTGTAGCTCCATCTCTCCTCAGAACAGTTCTTCTCTGGGAGGTGTCTGATGTCAAATGGTCAGGGCCAGTCTGCTCAGAAGAAAGTCTTAATTTATTGCACAATCATCTACCACTTTTCTATCCTCTATCTTCAGTCTTTTATCTTTTTTTATATAAATTTATTTTTTAACAAATCTAGACCTGTGTTCCCACCCATTCCCCCACCCCGCCAGAGCTCATGCATTCTGCCAAACATGCTTTTCATCCTTTCTCAGCCTTTCTTAATATTCTCCATGAGGAAGTTGACTGTTTTGAGCAGAAGTTCACTGTTTCAGTCAGTTCTTCAGTCTTTTATCAATCATCTATTATCTGCCATCTATCCTCTCTTCCTCCATCTACTCTAAATTTTTAAATTTTCTTTTGTATTTTATATGTATAAGTATTTTGCCTACATGTAAGTGTGCCCATGTCATGCAAGGCCCACAGCAGTCAGAAGGTGGTGTTGGATCCCCTGAATTTGAGTTAAGGATGGTTGTTAGCTGCTATGTGGGAATGAAGCTGCCTCTCTCTAGTTGGCTCTGTCCCACCTCTCTCCTATCCTGGATCTTTTGCCCCGCTGGGCACGCCCTCCCTCCCTTCCTCCCTCTGGAACTTTCTTCCTTTTTCCCTCATCCCTAGCTCTGGATCTCAAGATGAGCACAGCACCCTCGGAAGGTCTGGCTCTTGTGTCAGAGTCCACTGTGAACACTGAATCATTCCATGCTAAGGCATTCAATCAGGTCTGTGGGCCCTTCCAGGAGGGTTTAGAGGTGACCTGTGCATGGGACACAGGAAACAAGAAAAGCAGTGCTTGGTGCCCCAGGGCCATTGGGAAGGGGTGTGGCCCGAGGACAGTGCACAGGCAATGTGCCACATGCCTGGGCCTTCCTCCCTGACAGAGGCTCCTGGAGTCTCTCAGCAAGCTTTTCCTGTGGCGTTTGAAGAGAAAGAAGGATGAATATTGGAATAAAGTGAAAAGGTGAATACAGCCAAAAAGCCCAGGGTTTGGCCCAGGCCTATAATCCTATCTACCTGGGAAGCTGAGCTAGGAGGATAGAAAGTTCAAAGGGTGAATGAGCCACGCAGGCATGTGGTAGGAGTGCTCCCGTGTGTGTTGGGAATGGGAGGGAACTGGTATGTAGAACATGAGGGTGTAAATACGGTGTAGATGTGTGTTGTGTGTGTTGCACAAGTGTGGGTCTGAGCTGGAGAAATCCCTGGAGCCACACTCCTGTGGGTCCTGCTCCGCCCTTTTAGAGGACTGACTGGGCCAGCCTAGTACAAGCTGACCTGGGGCTGGGGCAGTCCCACTGGACAGATGCAAGGACCTAGAAGTCCAGGTCTTTCCTCTCTAAAAAGCTTGCAATTTGGAGGGCCCTTCTGCATCTGGTTAAGCCCTTGGGATGGACTGACCTATCTCTAAGATCTAGAGGGAGCCCAAAAAGACTGAGGTTGCAGTTCTTAGCCACTGGTGGGGAGGGGCATTAAACACATGCAGGTTACTAAAACAAAACGAAATCATTAACTACAAACAACAGCAACTTTGCTGCAGCTTCCAGGAAGAGACCGGCAGCAATCCCTGAACTTACTGAAGTCCTCTGTGGCCCTTGAGTGTGGCGCCCCCTCCTGGCCTCTGCCTGCTTTGCACCACTATCCTACTTAGCTTCAGCTGACAAGGTGTTATCTAAGGGAGTCAAAATTGGGGGGCTGTCCTGATCAGATGACTTGTGGGCGTGTCTGTGGGGCATTTTCTTGATTGTTAATTGATGTAGCAGGGCCCAGCTCACGTGGAGGGCGCCATCCCCGGGCAGGTGGGCCTGGCCTGTATAAGAAAGGAAGCTAAGCAGGCCAGGGGAGCCAGCCAGTGAGCAGAGTTCCTCCACGGTCTCACTTCAGTTCCTGCTTGAGCTCCTGCCCTGACTTTCCTCCCCGATGGACTGTGATCTGGAAGTGTAAGCCAGGCAAATGAACCCTTTCCTCCCCAAAGTTGCCGATGGTCAGAGTGTTTTATCACAGCAACAGAAAAGAAACTACTACAATGGCCTCCGGCAGACAAGATGCCTGAAATAAACCTCCTTTAGGAAGGAAATTTTCTTTCATTTGAGAGTAGAAACAACTCAGGAGACTGCTGAGTGGCTGGCTGAGGCCTTCACTTTGGGTACCAGTAACTGACGGTGCCATAGGAACTGTTTTAACCCAAGTGGCCAGCCCCAGCCCCTGGGCCTTTTTGCCTTATCCAGGCTTCAGGGCAGTTCCCCTGAGCCCTGGCCCTGCCTGCACAGGTCGGGAGGATCCATGCACCAATGTTTCCCCAAAGTCAATGTGTCCCTCCTGAACCTGAGGCTCCAGAGCCTGCATAGACATGGTGAAGAGGGTTTTTGTTTTTGTTTTGCTTAAAAAAAAATTATAGCCAGGTGTGGTGGTGCATGCCTTTAATCCCAGCACTCAGGAGGCAGAGGCAGGCGGATCTGTGAGTTCAAAGCCACTTTGGTCTACATAGTGAGTTTCAGGCCAGCTGGAGCTACAGGGATACCCTGTCTCAAAAAGACCAAAAAAAAAAATTATGTATTTGTGCATTCCCTGTATGTGTGTAAGTGCACCTGTATCATAAATAAATGCCCACTGAGATCAGAAGGTGGCCTTGGATCCCCTGGAGTCTCAGTTATGGATGGTTGTTAGCTGCCATCTGGGTGCTGGGAATCAAACCCAAGTCCTCTGCAAGAGCAGCCAGTGCTCTTAACTGTTGAGCCACTCTCCAGCCCTTGCTTTGGTGTTTTGAGACAGGGTCTTACTCTGTAGCCCAGGTTAGCCTTGAGCTTGTGGCAATCTTTCTGCCTCAGCCTCCCAAGTACAGGGGTTATAGGCTGCTGCTGTCAAGCCTGACTGTGGTTAGTCTTCCTAGAGCAAGTCAACTTTTTCTGGGAGGGGCAGCAGGAAGGGCAAGTTTCACGGTTTGCACTGCAATGTGAGGCCTGTACCCGAGTGTGGGTCTGTACACGAGTGCAGGGCCTGAAGAGACCAGAAGAGGGTATCAGATCCCCCAATGAACATGAGTTATAGGCAGTCATGAGCCACTTGATGTGAGTGTTGGGAACTGAAGTCCAGTCCTCTGCAAGAATAATACAGGCTTCTTGAGTCATCTCTCCAGTTAAGGTATTAGCTAGTTTTTAACCTAATCGCCAACCTTACCCATGCAAGTGTGCTCAGAGGTGAGAGGATTCAAAAGAGGCCTGAGAGTGCCTTGCCTGGATCACCCCCCCCCCCCGTGCCTCTCAACAGATGAGTGTGTAATGCAAATTGTGGTGCATTTACACAATGGTAAAGAAGGATGAAATAATGAAATTTTCAGGTAAATGGATAGAACTAGAAATACTAAATGAGGTAACACAGGCTCAGGAAAACTAACGACGTATGTTCTCCCTCATTTGTAGATCCTGGCAGCAAATCCTTATAGGTGAATATATATCCTGAAGTAACTGCAGGAGCCAGGAAAATAGGAACCAAGGAGGTGAAGGGAAGAGAGAACAGTAGTTTCTAAGGGAGAAATGGGCAAAATGGGGGTATTTAAATGGATCAGCAGAGGGTTACACAAGGAACTATGCGATAAAGGGGCAGAAGGAACTCAAGACACGTGGGGACCACAAGAGATGGGAATTATCAAGGGAGAAATGGGAAAAATGGAGGTATTTAAATGGAGAGGGCATGGAGGGAAGGCTAGACAGAGGGAGAGATAAATAATGCTTAGCTAGTATTTAAAAAGGGAATATTAGGGGCTGGAGAGATGGCCTAGTGGTTAAGAGCGCCGACGGCTCTTACGGAGGACCCGGGTTCGATCCCCAGCACCCACATGGTGGCCGAGAACCGTCTGAAACTCCAATTCCAGGAGAACTCCAGTTCCAGGGGAATCCGAGACCCTCTTCTGACCTCCACGGCATTGCACGACACGGGTGCACAGACTTGCATGCAGACAGTACATTCATACACATACAGAAATAAATAAAAATTAATAAAAAAAATTTAAAAAAGGGAATATTAGTCTAACAACATACTGACAAATTACACATACTATATCTCTACATGAGTCCGTGTGCATAGCTGAAGGCTACATAACAAGAAACAGTGCCAGACAGAAGAAACCTTCCTTTGAGTTGTTGGCCAGGGTAGTCCAAGAGACTCCCTGTGATGGTTAATCCTGGGTGTCAACTTGACTGGACTAAGGAACAAATAAGAGAAAAAGGGTCTTCTGATTGGACCACCTCAACCCGGATGGCCCACCCCAAATGTGGGTGTTACCTTCTGCCGGCAGGCAGTATTTAAGGCCACGGCAGCGGGAGCTGGTCCCTTTTTCCTCCTGCGCTTGCTTCTCTCATCTGGTGAGTTTGTCTTGCTGCTGTGATCAACCTTTCGGATCCCAGCGTGTACTGAGACTGGCAGATCTCCTGGAATCCATTCGGGCCTTCAGCACTAGACTGGGACTACTGAGACATCCAGCCTTGTGGACTGAGCAGTTCCCTGGATTCCTGGCCTCTCCAGTTCAGCGCTACTGTTGAGCTCCATCACGTGAGCAAATCAATAAATTGTATATAGTTATATATTCATTCTGTTGCTTCTGTTTCTTTAGAGAACCCTGACTAATACACTCCCCAAATTACACAGGCTATTGCCACAGCCGTTGATTGCCTCCCAGAAATTGAAGGTGAGACCCTGTTGCTCAGACCGTGTTGTAAGGAGAGACACTACTTTGGAAACTGGATTTGAGGCAATGGAGCTGGAACTGCCCTGGAAGACCATCTCCCTGAAAGCTAGCTCTATACGCTGGTGAGAGTTGCTATGTAAACTGCATAAGGAGATAGAAACATACAGTCAATGGTGCACCCCAGCTTCTAAGGCCTAGCTAACTACATTCAATGACAGCACAGCACAACAACATGGTTGCAGCAGAGCGGGCACTATATCTTGAGGGTAATCAACAGTACCTAATTAGAACTTAAAGCCACTCAATAGGACGGGAAACTATGTGTGCTACTCTAACATAACCAAACACACATGGCTGGAGAGGTCATAGATCTTTAAGAAAAGTTGGTTTTACACTTCTTCTGGGACAAATGTTAATTTTTAAACATTTTTTTTATTGATGCTTTGTCGATTTCATTACATCATTTCCAATTCAGTTCAGCATATATCCCTTTCCCAATCCCCCCCACCCCCACCCCACTGGAGATCAATGCATTCTTGCCATAACTTCCCTGCATATTTCTGTTTTTTTTTTTTTTCATTTTTTAGCTATGTGATAAATCCATGAGTACAGCATCCTTCAATAAAACCAATTTCCAGCTGTGTGCCCAAACCCACCAACGCCCCGACCATCCAGCGGGGGCTGAGGGGTTGTTTATGTTCAATCAGGTTGATCAAATGAGTGTCAGCTTACTGCTGTAGTTTCACCATTCACCCCAATCGGCACAGCCTTACCATTTACCATGCCCCCTCTTCTGCTGATCTTATCCTCTAGGCTTAAAACAGGGGCACAGCGGTGAGAGATGAGAAGCACACCGTCCACTCCTCTCTGGAGCTGTTGACTCGGACTCCTGGTCAATTCTGGCTATTTCCCTTCATGGGCTGACGTTTATCAGGAATAAAACCCTTTACAATCCTACTAATGAAGCACAAGGCAATTAGTATATAGGTATTTAAGCAGCACTAATAGTTATGTGTAGGTTACTTTGGTATAGTACACATATGTTTAGATGATATGTTGATCCATGAGTTACATTTTTCATGTTAAAATATGCCAAGTCTTATGTGTTCTATATCATCTCCCTAACCATTAGAGACTGTAGCTTGTGGCATCAGCCATGGGTTATTTCCTCCAAGGAGAGAGCCATAGCCAATTAGATTTGCGGATATTACAGGACATGCCTGCCGTCTGCTGCACAGTATTTCCAGAGGTGAGGTGCAGTTGGTGCTGACGGCGGAGTCTTGCTTGACTCAAGGATGACCCATATTTGTTTTTTGAGTTAGTGGCCTTTGGACACTCTCCTGGGGTTTCCAGAGGCCAGTTCTGTACACTTGCATGTTGTTGTCTCAATACATCTTCCCATGTTACGTCAGGTCTTCAGCAGCAGGGCCTCACACTGCCACTCTTCTTGCAGTATGGTATCCAGTTTATCGGCAAGAAGCTTTACCTTTTTTTTGGGGGGGGGCCTTATGAGCCCCGCGGCAACCATCTCCCTGGTAAGATAATCCTTACTTATGTCTCAGAGCTCCTGGATTGATATATTTTGCTTTAAGGGCACAGTTTAAGGACTTTAGTATGATATTTGGTTGCTAACAGTAGAATAATCCTTTTACAGTTCTGAGGTCCTATTAGTCAATTTAAAGAAGGCAGTTTACCAGTTGTATAAGAGATACCTCTGTAATTTCTTACTAGCAAATATGGATCCCAGTATTTTGTTAGCTGGCCTGTGGTGTTGGGAATTAACCTGAGTCCTTTGCAAGGCATAGCACAGATGCCCTTAACCACTGAGACTCTCTCCCGCCCCAAGAGGAATAGAGGACTGAAGATGTAGCTAAGTGATTATTTTTTCTTTTTTTTTTAAACTTTATTTCTTTAATTTATTATTTTATATGTATGAGTGTACTTCTTGCACCAGGATACCATGTCTTTATCATATATGTATGAGTGTACTGCAAGTTGGTGCACCCGTTTGGATTCCCCTGGAACTGGAGTTAAAGACAGTTCTTAGCCACCATGTGAGTGCTGGGAATCAAACCCGGGTCCCCTGTAAGAGCAGTCGGTGCTCTCAACCGCTGAGCCATCCCTCCAGCCCCATTTTTTTTTTTCTTTTGGGGCTTTTTGAGACAGGGTCTCTCTGTAGCCACAGCTGGCCTGGAACTATGTAGACTAGGCTAGTCTCTATCTCATAGAGATCTGCCTGCTGCTGCCTCTTGAGTGCTGAGATTAAAGGCATGTGTCACCAAGCCTGGCAGGTTCTTGAGTTATTTACTTCCTTTCAGAACATCCTGGCATTTACTATCCATTAGAATATCCTGATTTTTTTTTCCCTTTTGTTTTGTTTGGCTTTTGGTCTTTTTGAGACCAGGTCTCCTTGTAGCCCCCCAGCTGGTGTGGAACTTGCTTCAAGTCAGTTTGAGCAATGTGTTTGGCTATTCCAGTTATACTGATGAAGATGGTGAGGGACTTTACCTGAGCAATGAGATGGGGGAAATGTGTGTTTTGAGAAATATTTGAGTGATAAAATTAGCAAACTTGGTAGGTCTATTTCTTTATTTTCTTGAGACAAGATTTCATGTAGCCCATGTGGCTGAGAATGATCTTAAACTTGGGAACCTCCTGGGATTACTGGTGTGCACCACCATACCTGACTTTGGGGCACCAGGGATTGAACCCAGGGCTTCATGCATGCTGGGCAAGTGCTCTACCCACTGAGCTACACTCTAGCAGGTTGATTTTCAACAAAGAGAGGAGCCCAGGACACAGGCCAGTGGTGGGTATAGGGTCGGAAGCTATGGCTCTGACCAGGATCACCAGAACCTCTCTGTTAAGCCTTTAAAATGAAACCAGTGGGGGCTGGAGAGATGGCCTAGCACTTAAGAGCGTCAACTGGTCTTGCAGAGGACCCAGGTTCAATCCCCAGCACCCACATGGCGTCTGAGAACCATCTTTAACTTCAGTTCCAGGGGAATCTGACACCCTCTTCTGACCTCCGTGGCATTGCACGACACGGGTACACAAACCTGCATGCAGACAGTACACTCATACACATAAAAAAATAAATAAAATAAAATAAAATGAAACCAGTGCAGGGACTGGTCGTCCTCACGGAAGAACCCCAGAGATGCCAGTTGAGAACAGAGGGAAACCCAGAAACTAGCAACAGGGCACTATCACAAGCTCCAGTGGAGGGACAGAGTGGAGGCACTTCGCAATGGTCCAAACAAAGAGCCTCGTCCTGACACCCCCACTCACGGGCAGACCAGCTCACAAGGAGCCTGGCCGTCACCTGTGCTGGGCCCGCTGCGATGAGAGTTGAGTGTTGGCACCATCAAACGGGCAACAGGACAGGAGAGCCTCCAGGAAGGCAGCCATGGATCCATGCCATGGCCTGGTGAGTCTGAGGTGCTTTCGGGAACTCATTTTTAAAGCTGGGGGGGTGGGGAGGGCAGTTCTGCAGATTCGGAGTTTACCAGCCTGGAGGGAACAGACCAGTACTAGGGCAATGGATGTGATCAAAGGCTGTTCTGGGGGCTGGAGAGATGGCCTAGTGGTTAAGAGCGCTGACCGCTCTTACAGAGGACCTGGGTTCGATCCCCAGTACCCACATGGCAGTCGAGAACCGTCCGAAACTCCAATTCCGGGAGAACTCCAGTTCCAGGGGAGTCCGAGACCCTCTTCTGACCTCTGCAGCATTGCACGACACGGGTGCACAAACCTGCATGCAGACAAGTAACATCTATAATACTACAGAAATAAATAAAAATTTTTAAAAAAAAAAAACTTCTTAAAAAAAGGCTGTTCTGCGCAGAGAAACATTCTAATTTAATCTTTCCAAACTACTGTGCTCCCGTCCATCTTCTGGCGGGCAGACATGAGGATCCTTATCTTCCATACCTCACCTCCCAGTGCCAGGGTCCAGGCAGGTGCCGCCATGACCACCAACCTCGGTGAGATTTTCCTTTGTATTTCTCTGGTGATCTTTGAAGCTAAGCACCTTAAAAGACTTTTTAAAAAATCTTTCTTGGGGGCTAGGAGAGATAGGCCATAGCAGTTAAGAGCACAGACACTCTTGCTTGCAGAGGACTGGGCTTCGATCCCCAGCACACCACATGGCGGCTAAGAAACATGTCTGTAAACGTCCAATGTACAGAGAACTTTCAGTTCCAGGGAATCCGAGACCTCTCTTCTGACCTCCGCGGCATTTGCACGACATGGGTGCACAAACCTACATTGCAGACAGTACAATTCATACACATAAAAAAAATTAAAATAAAGATTTTTTTTTTTTTTTTTTTTTTTTTTTTTTTTTTTTTTTTTTTTGTCGGCATGTTTCATTCTAACATCCTTTTCCTTTATAGTTCTGTGGTAGTTCTCTATAAATAAAAAGAAAAAAAAAAAGAAAAAAAAAAAATACTTGTTTGGGGGACAAGGTCTCCCTGCAGTCCCACCTGGCCTGGAACTCACTATGTAGACCAGGCTGGCTTTGAACTCAAGAGTTCAACTCACAGAGGCTGCCTGCCCCTGCCTCCCAAGTGCTTCGGGATTCGAAAAGGCATCGTTGCTACACATGCCTTGCCTTTTAAAGAAGCTATTAATGGTTTCGGGCATAGTGGCGCACATCCGCCTTTAATCCTAGGCCACTTGGGAGGGCAGAGGCAGGCAAGATCTTTGTGAGTTCAAAAAAAAAAAAAAAAAAAACAGAGTGAGTTCCAGGAAGCTGGGACTACAGGGAGACCTGTCTCGAAAAGACAAAAAAAAAAAAAAAAAAAAAAAAAAAAAAAAAAGAAAAGCTTTAATGTTGGCTTTTTTCATACGGAACATACAAAGAACTCGAGGGCTATCATGAGGAACTTCTGAGCTGGAGTGTGCATAGCCAGAGGCTTCCCCACCCTCTAAGTCTCAGGATTCTTCCTCAGAAGAATTCCTTTGTCAATTTGTAAGAATTTGGGGGTCATCTGTGAAGGCCTCAGCCCAAGAAGTGAACTTGGAGCCTGGCAGACACAGATTCAAACCATTTGCTTATTAGAACATTTTTTTATTGCTCTTCTGAGAACAGGGTTGTCCCTGTAGCCCCAGATGTCCTGGAGTTAGCTTTGTAGACCAGGCTGGCCTTGAGTCAGTCCAGAATCCCACCATGCATCTCGCTCTCAAGTGCCTGGGATTAAAGGTGGTGCACCACAGAGTCGAACTATTGTTTATGCCTTCCTTTTAATCCTGACACAATGAAGTGCCTCCCATTCATACTCTGAGCTGTCTGCCCGCTCCACTGTTGGAGGAGGGTAGAACAAGAACCAGGTTGGAGGCAAGAGACAGACAGCTCTGCCAACCACCTCATTTCAAGCGCACACCACTGTGACAGGCTTTTTTGTGAAGGTTATGGAGATTGAATTTAGGTCTCTTGCTTGCACAGCAAGCACTTTACAATCACCCAGGAATCATCTGCATCAGGCTTGGGACAGAAATGTGGAGAGCAGGTGTGGCCGAGGGGTCCCAGGGAATGGAAGCCCGGACTTTCAAGCAAAATACTTATGACTACAACCTGAGTCTTTATGATTAAAGACCTGGATTCCATCCTACCCGAGGTCAAAGTAAAGCCACGCTACCGCCGTTTGAGGATGTTGCAGGTGCACCTGTAATACAAGTCAGGCCAGATGATACCAAGTAGACTGAGGCCACGCACCTGGGCTGGAGGTGGATAAATTAGATGGGAACTTTCTAAATAGAGGGACTCTCTCTCCTTTCTAGTCTGAGAGAGAAGCTTGCTTGCCTGAGGAAGGAGAAGGCTTAGAGGGAGAAGCTTGGAGAAGGAGAAAAGATGTGCTTGAATAAACCGTTCTGACAAGACCTGCCTGCCTGAATAATAAACTGCTTTGAGAAGAACGAGCGAGAGGTGCTTTGTTGCTGCGGCTTCATACAAGTGTTTCCTACAAGTGTACAAGTGTTTCATACACAGAAAGAGCAAGCAATCCATTGTACCCAGCCTAGAGCACAGAGACAACTCCAGTGAGAAGACAGAGTGGTCAGAAGATAATAAATCTCAGTTTAAAGGGGGCTTCTGTGGCTGGAGAGATGGTTAAGAACACCTAATCAGGGTAGGAGAGATGGCTCAGTGGTTAAAAGCATTAGCTCCTCATGCAGAGGACCCAGGTTCAATTCGCAGCACCCACGTGGTGGCTAAAACAACTGTCCCTAACTCCAGTTCTAGTGGAATCCAATGCCCTCTTCTGACTCCACAAGCATTTCACAACATGGGTGAACTTACACACATGCAGGCAATACACTCATACACATAAAATAAAAATAATAAATACGGGGCTGGACAGATGGCTCAGTGGTTAGGAGCATTGACTGCTCTTGCAGAGGACCCGGGTTTGATTCCCAGCACCCACATGGCGGCTAAGAACTGTCTTTAACTTCAATTCCAGGGGAACTGGCGCCCTCTTCTGACCTTGGAGGCATTGTACGACACGGGTGCACCAACCTACATGCAGACAGTACACTCATATACATAAAAAAATAATAAAATACGGGCTGGAGAGATGGCCTAGTGGTTAAGAGTGCTGACTGCTCTTGCAGAGGACCCGGTTCGATCCCCAGCACCCACATGGCAGCTGAGAACCATCTGTAACTCCAGTTCCAGGAGAATTCCAGTTCCAGGGGAATCCTACGCCCTCTTCTGACCTCCACCACATTGCACAACACAGGTGCACAAACCTACATGCAGACAGTACATTCATAATAAATAAAAAATAAATAATAAAATTAAAAAAATAAAAAAAAATTTTTTGTCTTTTCAAGACAGGGTCTCCCTGTAGTCCCAGCTGACCTGGAACTCAATCTGTAGACCAGGCTGGCCTTGAACTCACAAAGATCCACCTGCTTCTGCCTCCGGAGTGCTAGGATTAAAGCTGTGTGCCACCACGCCCGGCAAAAATAAAAATATTTTAAAAAAGAACACCTATTCATCTGGCAGAATCCTCTCATTTTGTTCCCAGCATTTACACTGGGCAGCTTACTCCAAGGGGATTCAACACAACCAGCCTCAGGTGCACACACCCAAAAGCAGACACATATACATACACATAATTAAGGATAAAAATGAATCTTTGGGCTGAGAGATGGCTTAGCAACTAAAAGCACTTGCTCTTGCAGAGGACCTTGTAAGGTTATGGTGCGCTCCCCCGGGAATGAAAGGCCACGAGGTCTAAGTTCTTTGAAGCAAAGTTTAATTCAGGGTAGCCAGGGCTAGGCTCAGGGGAAAGATACAGCCAAGCACAGAATGGCGTCTGGCTTGGGAATTTAAGGGAGAAGGTGGGAGTGGGATTCATTGAGGGTGGGGTGGGTTGGAAGGAAGGCAAGGCGTAAGATTCCTGAGTAATTGGTGGTGGCCTGCTTTAGCATAGCCAAAGGGGCTAGCCTGGTAGAGCAGGTCCTTGAGCAACACGGATCTTAGGTGTCTCTGCATTCCAATGGGCTTCTGGAGCTCACACCCTGACAGACCTGGGTTCACATCACAGCACCTACATAGTAGTAATTTCGGTTCCAGGGGATCTGACATCCTCTTGTGGCCTCTGCAGGCACCAGGCATGTACATGGTGCACATTCACATATGTGTAGGTAAGACACTCACACATACATATTAGATAAAAAAAGGAATTAAATCTTATGCCCCCGCCATGGGGGTGCAAATCTTTTAACCCCAGCACTTAGGAGGCAGAGGCAGGCAGATCTCCATGAGTTCAAGGCCATCCTGGTTTACATAGTGAGTTCCAAGATAGCTGGGGCTACGGGGAGAATAAATAACTATAAAGGGATTTTTTTTTTTTAATTTGTATATGTCTGTGTGCCTGGAAAAGACGGTGGTCCTCTGCAAGAGCAGCGAGCATTCTTAACCACTGAGCCTATCCAGGCCTGACAGGAAAATTGACATAGACATAATTTTAACCTCGAGCTTTGGTCTTTGCTTGCTTTGTGACAAGGTTAAGACCTATGTAATCCACTGACCTCAGATTCTCAAAGATTCACCTGTCTCAGCCCCTCAAGTGCTACTTAACTTTCTTTTTTGGATTTTTGAGAGACTGAGGCCTAACTGCTGGGATAGAAGGTGTGCCTAGCACCCGACACCTCGCTTGACTTTTGAGGAACTGCCTAAAACTACCAAGTAGCCATATCCCAGCCCCGCTTGCTAGCTTAAAATACAAAAACACACTCAAAACACCAGCAGCCACCAAGAAATTAATTCACGGTGAATCTGCACAAGGCCTCCAGAAGCTTCCTGCGATCCTTAGATGGCCAGGCTTGCACTGAGCATGCACCGACCGCCAGAACTCTGACCCTGAAGCCAGCAGGACCCGACGGCACCCAAACCTGCCGCTCAGAGATCAGCATGTCGCCAGCCGAAACCCTTTCATAACCGGGCGAACGGAACATGCGCACTCGCGCGCCTCAGCTAAGCGAGCGGAAATGATGTCGCCTCACGTGCTTTGCGGAAAAGCACCAGGCCCCAGCCAAAAGGAGCAGAGCTTTTAGTTCTGCGCGCTTGCGTCATCGCGTACGCTGGCGGGGCAACAAGACCGAGTGGTGACGTCACCTGGCGTAAAGTGTAGTGGGCGGGTCCAAGGAGCCATTCGTTGTCAGCCCGGCCTCTTAAAGATACTGGGTGCTCTCGAGCGTCGCAGCGAGCGCAGCCCATGGTGCGGCTCCTTTAAATGTCGCGGTGACACGTGTGTGAGGCGCTGGAGTCCCGGATGCTGCGCGTGCGGCCGGGTCTGGAGCGGACGCCACCGCTACCCTGGTCCGCCGCGAGCCGCCAGAGGCCTGGGAGCGCGCTGCAGCTTCCGCGGGGCCTGCGGACGGCGGCGCTCGCGGAGACTGTGAGTGCGTCCGCGTGAGGCGGCCAGGGAACCCGGGAAGACCGGAGGTGCGTGGTCAGCCCGGGAGACGGTAGGCTGGAAATGCTGGAGGGCGTGAGGGACCCGGGGGATGGGGGGAGGGGGGATGTGAAGGACCCTGGGGGGAGTGCGGGCTGGAGATGTGAGGGACCCCTGCGGAGAGCGGGCTAGGGATGCGAGGGGCCGGGTGGGTAGCGGGCTGGGGATATGGGGGGAATGGAGACGTGAGGAACCCTGGGGGGGGCACCGGAGCGGTCTAGGGATGTGAGGGACCCCGGCGTGGGGGGGGGGCAGGCCAGGGAGGGTCTGAGGCCTCTAGGTAGGCTGGAGGTGCGAGGGGCGCCGGGACCCCAGGAGGACTGGATGTGAGGGGTTGCAGGAGACCCTAAGGAAGCCTGGGACAGGGGGGATCCCCAGAACCTGGTGTGCTAGGGACTCTAGGGGAGCATGCGCTGGGACATTCATAGTTTGCTCTGGGCCCCCGGGATGCTTCCCTGTACCCGGGGTCCAGTCATCTACACAGATGACCCTTGGGGGCAGGCTGCACCAGCAGATGTCTCCAGGAAAGAACCTGGTCCTCTAACCTCAGAGGGTGGAGAGAGGGCAGAGCTGACCCCAGGCTGTAGTCTAGGGCAGGAGGCCCATAAACAGCCGTGTTCATGTTGGGCAGCCCTGACCCGGGTCCTAGAATGTCAGCCAGGGGTCAGTGTTGTGCAGGGCTACCCAGTGGCAAAGGGGTTGTCAATGAGATACAGGGATGGGACATGGACAGGGGATGTGCGAAGTAGAATTCCTACTGCTTCTGTCAAGGTGTGTAGTGTGTCCCTTGGGGCCCGCATGCAAAACCGGTCAGGGAAATACCCCAGCACCCTTGCAGCCCAGCTTAACAATGGATGCCAGTGTGACATGCCACTCCTCCTCTCCCAGCCCTACTCTGGATGCTGGGCCCCCTCTAAGGCTCAGAGGAGGCCCTAACCCTTTTTGTTTTCTCCTGGAGCCTGTGGTTGACACTGAGTTGTTGTTGTTTTTTAATTTTACTTATTTTTGTATGTGTATGAATGTACTGTCTGCATGTAGGTTTGTGCACCCGTGTCGTGCAATGCCGCAGAGGTCAGAAGAGGGTCTTGGATTCCCCTGGAACTGGAGTTCTCCTGGAATTGGAGTTACAGACGGTTTCCTAGCCACCATGTGGGTGCTGGGGATCAAACCCGGGTCCTCTGCAAGAGTAGTCGGTGCTCTTAACCCCTAGGCTATCTCTCCAGCCCCGACAGAGTTTTAAGTGAGGTTTATCTTTAAAGAGAGAAGGGGGGAAATGCACTTAAAATGGAGGCCATCTGAGGGCTTCTGGGCTTGAATGGATCATAATTAGACCTATGACTTTACAGCAGGGCCCAGCCTAGACCTTAAGAAACCTGGAGCAGTCCGATGTGTGCTGAGTGTGCAGTCCGATGTGTGCTGAGTGTGCACGGGCATGCTGGGGACACAGGAGCGCTTCTTCTAGTTACTACATCACACTGCTTTATCTGTCAGCTGGAATTGTTACTTTTCTGCCACAACTTTAAAAATTATCTCTGAGTGCTTGAGAGTGGGCTAAGTGTAAAGTGCTTACAGCAAATAATTTGGGTTAACTCTCCCCTTTGGTCATCCTTTCAAAAAGTCATTCCTGAGCAACCTGGCGAGGATGGCCTTGTTGGTCTTACCTGTCTGTGGCCAGGTATGAATGGTTTTTAAAATGGTACAGGGTGATTTCAGGAGACCAGATGTCTTTCTTCTGCAGATTGTCCTTTTGAGAGCCTCTCAAAAGCGCTTTGGTGGAGGAATGTTGGTTAGATGAAGTGGAGTGTTGAGACATTCTGCAAGGAACTAAGGAATGAGGTAAGTCAAGATTGGTCAGTTATTGAAGCCTTGCAGTGGGAGCATTGGGCATGCTATGCTGCCTTTGTATTTATATGTTAGAATATTTATGAAACACCTGCATTTTATGTAATCATGGTGATTGTATATGGGAATTGAAGAAGAAATTTACAATGAGAAAATTACATTTTCACAATTTTTTGTTTTTTTGGTATTTTTGAGACAGGCTCTCCCTTTTACTCCCAGCTGGCCTGGAGCTCGCTCTGTAGACCAGGCTGGCCTTGAACTCACAGAGATCCGCCTGCCTCTGCCTCCCGAGTGATGGGATAAAGGCATGCATCACCACACCTGGCTCATAATTTTTATTATTTTCTCAGTTAAGAAAGTACACTAACTTGACTCCATAGACCTTAATGTAAATGACAATGCATGAAACGGGGGGCTACGGGAGGGTGGCAGTGGGGAGAAGGTGTAAAGAGATCTAAGATGTTGTGTATGAAATACACAAAAAATTCAATAAAAATAAAGTATTTATGAGATACAGACATTTAGGCTCATATGTGTTCTTGCCTCTTTGGAAATGAGAGTCAGACCAAGTTGACCAGCAGGTTCAAGGAGAGTCAGGGTTATCATGTACAGTAACAGACACTCATGAATTCAGTACTCTGTAGCTCGTTAGCCCAGGGTGTCCTCTCTACTCAATTTAGCATTAGAGAGATTCCACTCTTTTTGTTTTTTTCTAAGACAAAGTCTCACTGCATAGTCTAGGCTTGATCATCCTGCCTTATTTTCTTGAGTGCTGAGATTACAGTGCGTACCTCAGTTCTTTAACCTTAATGATGTCTTTTTCCTGTAGAAGGACACAGTTCCCACATAGAATCCATAGGAAGGGCTGAGGAGACAGTGGGAAGAGTCCGCCACAAGTGACAGTCTGGCTCCTCATCCCATAGGTGCTGACACCTATTCTGAACACCACATTGAACAGGCTGAAGTCCAGGGAGCACCTGGGAGGTGCTTGAGACCCAGATTCCCTACCATAGGGAGAAGCAGCAGCCAGGCTCACACCCAGGTAAGCCTCTGACGGTCCATGTCTCTCCATTTCTCCTGGTTACCACCAGGACCTGGCAGAGACTGTTCCATGAGTGAAAGTCTTAGTGAGTCCCCATTACAAAATGGTTTGTGACCCTCATGTCAGAGGACTGGTGCTTGCTTTGTAAACAGTCACATTTTATTTATTGTGTGTAAGTGTGTGTGCGTGCGTTCTCTCTTGAGTGCTCACCCATGTCAAGATGTGTGGAGGTTGGAACAGTTTCTAGGAGTTGGTATTGATTTTCTGCTTCTACTATGTGGGTCCTGAGAAGTAAACTCAGGTCATCAGACTCAACAGCAAGTGCTTTTACCCTCTTGAGTCATCTTTGGCTGTATAGTATACTGGCAGTTGGCCTGTGCTACATGAGACCCTGTTTCAAAAGGAAGCCTGAGGTTCTAATGGGTTTTCTTATTTTATTTGATATGATTTTGGTCTTTTTGAGACAGGGTCTCCTTGTAGCCCCAGCTGGCCTAGAACTCACTATGTAGACCAAGCTGGTCTTGATCTCACAGAGATCCGCCTGCCTCTGCCTCCCAAGTGCTGGAATTAAAGGTGTGTGCTACCCAGCTCTTCATTTTCTAATTGTGGCTCAAACAGGCAAAGCTTTTGCTAGGAATGGTGTGGGCAGGAGGATGACAGTTGCAGGTGTAACTAATTGTCAGAGGTGGTAGAGGGTGGGTCTCCCCTTTGTTCCAGTGTCTATGCAGTTGTGCTGGTGGGACCTAACTTCTGTTCAGGACTCCACGCCACAGGCTGTCTGATTAATCCCTGCAACCACCTGCCCAACTATTTTGGTCCCTCCGTTACAGTCTAAGCATGTGGACTGTGCACTGTCACAGTACTTGACCCCAGTACTGCCGCTGAGGGTCTGCCACTGTGGAGTCCAGCTCCTTGCTTACCTGCTTTGCTTTTCTTGTTCCTTGTTCCTTTCTTCTTTTTCTTCTCTCACTTATTGATTGGATTTAGACTGTTGACTCATGTATGTTTGGTTGATTGAGACATAGTCTCATTCTGTAGTCCAGGCTGGGCTTGAACTCACTCTGCAGCCCAGGGCAGCCTGGAATTCATAGCAGTCCTCCTGCCTCAGCCTCTCAGGTGCAGGGATCATACCAGTAGAGTAACCATGCCTAAAGATGAGCTTGGGGGAGAGAATCTGAGTGTGTAATGTCCATTAGAAATACAATGCACAAATACAACTTTACAGCAGTTGCTTTTAAAAAATTACAAGATAAGCCGGGCATGGTGGCACATGCCTTTAATCCTAGCACTCGGAAGGCAGAGACAGGCGGATCTTTGTGAGTTCAGGGCCAGCCTGGTCTACAGAGTAAGTTCCAGGCCAGCTGGAGCTACGGGGAGACCCTGTCTCAAAAAGACCAAAAAAAAAAACAAAAAAAAAAAAAAAAAAAAAAAAATTACAAGATAAACCCAATGTTCATAATATATATTTTATTTTACCTAGTGTATGTAAAATTGTATCATTTCAACACGTAAACAACTGAAAAATTGAGATGCTTTATATCCTTAAACTGACTGGTGCTCTGCTTCCTACTTTGTAGATCTCAGCCTGGACTAGCTTGTTCTACATGCACAGTGGCCATGTGTGGCCCGTGGCCTCTGGGGGTTGTATAGACATGCCTGGTCATCAGACTCGTGCCAGCTCCCTTGAAACTGCCTTTGTGTTGTATGAGTGACTAGAGTGCTTGAGAGCCCTGGGGTTTTATGTGTATGAGTGTACTGTCTGCATGTAGGTTGGTGCACCTGTGTTGTGCAATGCTGCGGAAGTCAG
The DNA here is from genome assembly GCA_009823505.1 of Rhizomys pruinosus. NCBI lineage: Eukaryota > Metazoa > Chordata > Mammalia > Rodentia > Spalacidae > Rhizomys > Rhizomys pruinosus. The sequence goes on from VZQC01003848.1 coordinate 135,496, forward strand.
AAGCGGGCGTCGGATTCCCCTGGAACTGGAGTTAAAGACGGTTCTCAGCCACCATGTGGGTGCTGGGGATCGAACCCAGGTCCTCTGCAAGAGTAGTCGGCTCTCTTAACCTCTAGGCCATCTCTCCAGCCCCAGAGCCCTGGTTTTAAATACTTGCAGGAAGTAACCCCAATGTCACGTGCACAGATGCTGGCTGCACACTTAGCTATTCCTGTGCCTTTAACTGTGTTGGTAGAGCCTCTTGTCATCCAGAGAGGGGAGGCTTGACCTCTAGGAGGTCCCAGTGCCTCTCTATTGTCGTTGTCACTGACCTAGGACTGCTGCGATTGTTCCAGGACTTGGCTGTTAATAGGTCTGGGGTCCCTTCTGCCCCCACAGTGATGCACAATGCCAATAGTCGATAAGCTGAAGGAGGCCCTGAAGCCTGGCCGCAAGGACTCAGCTGAGGATGGGGACCTGGGCAAATTGCTGGCAGCCTCCGCCAAGAAGGTACTTTTGCAGAGGATTGAGTTCGAGCCGGCCAGCAAGAGCTTCTCCTACCAGCTGGAGTCCTTGAAGAGCAAATACGTGCTGCTGAACCCCAAGGCTGAGGGAGCCAGTCACCGTAAGAGTGGAGATGAGCTGCAAGCCAGGAAGCCAGGTATGGGCCCTGGGGTCTGTGCTGAGGAAGTGGCTGGCCCTCGGTTGGCAGTAGGAGCAGCTTTGGAAAGTGGTCAGGCAGCTGCGGTTTCCAGGGTGAGTGGCCTTTAGCTAAGATTGGTGGAAAGATGTCTGTGCACTTGGAGGTTCCTCGGAATGTGATTCCATGTTTAACGGGGCCAGAAAGCAGAATTTGGGTACCAGGGAAATGGCTCAATGTACAAAAGTATTAGCTGTGTGAGCCTGTTTATTGATACTTGGGGATCCATTTAACAAAGCCTGATGCAAACACTTTCGTGTGCATCTGTAATCCCAGCACTCCAGCAAGAGGGAGGGGGAAACCGTAGAATCTTCCAGAAGCTCATGGGCCAGCTAGTCTGGAATATAGCCCTGCGGCAGAAGCAAGGACAGGGCCTCAGCATGGTGAGAGGCAGGCATGCAGCTTCTCACAGTTGTCCTCTTACTCCACACACAGGCTGTGGGGTGTGTGTTCGCACACACACAAAATTAATATGAAAGAAAAGTTGGAGTTGACTGTGGAGAGGTAGGGTGACTCCTGGGCCGCCCACAGGATCTTCAACTCTAGCTAAGCAGTCTGAAAGCCCTGCACATGGCCTACTCCCGTCTTTCTCTAGGCACTGAGCGTGCATCTGGAAGTGGAGGTGATGGAGTCCCAGCCCCACAGAAAGTGCTCTTCCCCACCGAGCGACTGTCTCTGAGGTGGGAGCGTGTTTTCCGAGTGGGCGCTGGGCTGCATAACCTGGGCAACACCTGTTTCCTCAACTCTACCATTCAGTGCTTGACCTACACGCCGCCTCTGGCCAACTACCTGCTCTCCAAGGAGCATGCACGGAGCTGTGAGTGGGGCTTGCTGGGGAGGCTTTACTTTTCAGCTGAATCAGACTCTCCTAACCTTACATTTAATACTACTCAACCCTTGTGCCGTGGAACTGTCATTCTGTCTGGATCACATTCAAAGTGATGTTAATGACGTGTGATGGATGCAACCCAGGTGAATTCCACCTGTTGTAGCACTGGTGATGTGGCTGGTGGGGGATCACTTAGGCAAGGATGCCCTGTATAGTTTTCTGAATATACCAGGGAGACGGGGCTTCAAAAGACCTCACACACTACATCTGTTAACTATCTTATGTGCATAGGGAACTAAGGTTTTACTTTTATTAGAAAATGTACCTCTACAGGGAGACCCTGTCTCGAAAAAGCCAAAAAAAAAAAGAAAAAGAAAACGTACCTAAAGTAGAAAGAAAAATGGGATGAAATAAAATGTAGCATCAAACACTGAAGAAAATACAAGTTTTGAAGAATGTTAACTAATAAGGAAAGTAAGCCAGTGGCTAGGGAGACCCTGTCAGTAAAGTGCTGTCCCTCAAGCTTGAAACCTAAGTTTAATCCTAGTACCCATTTAAAGCTCTGGAGGTGGGATGTGCTTATCACCCCAGCACTGGGGAGGCAGAGACAGGCAGGGCCTGGGCCCTGCTGGGCAGCCGCCCTGGCTGAATTCTCTGAGACTGTGCACACAAATCCACACCTTCCCATACACACACACACACACACACACACACAACACACACACGCACGCGCGTACACACACGCACACACACGCACGCGCACGCACGCACAAAGGTAGTGTTTAAAGAGCCTTCCCTGGGGGACCCCACTAGCTGGAATGATCTTATGGGGCAAGACTTGTGAGACTTACCAGAGTCAACTTGTGCTACTCTGTAGAATCTTCCAGAGACAGGAAAGAGAATGCACCCGAGCTTGTGCTGTAAGGTTCTTAAAACTGGAGTAGCAAAATCCAGGACAACATGAGAAGGAAAAGTTATAATAATGAACTGGGTATAAAATTTCTAGATGAAACACCAGCAGATTGAGCAGCTGCTAAAATCTCTCAGAGCAACTTTCATTTTTCCTGAGAGCACAAGATGTTCTGTCAGAAAGCCTCCTACAGATGTGCTTCAAGATCAGCGAGCCGCCAGAGCCACCTGCTGGTCTGTGTCCCAGTTCTGCTGCTGAACAGCTGAGTCTTCAGAAGATCACATGACTTCCTTCTGCTTCCTACCCCTGACTTGCAGAATAGACCTGTCTTCCCTGCAGAGCTGTTAGAAGGATCAGATGGACTGTGTCAAGGGCTCAGTACAGCACCGGCCCAGAGGAAGTGCTCTATTAAATGATGACTAATTTTCCTATCTGTGTGACTAAGTAGTTATAATATTAGTGGAAAATAGATGCCTACGTGCCCCCCCCCAAGTTCTTGCTTTAAGATACAACTGTTATAAAAAGAGTTTGTTGTCTTTAAAAAAGGAGCAACATAAACAATAAAACATCTAGACCTAAGCTTAGAAGGTATGTGCAGAGAACCTAAACTATAGGACTTTAAAATGGCAGCCTCTTTCTGTTGGGTGTGGTGGAGCACACCTTTAATCCCAGCACTTGGGAGGCAGAGGTAGGCAGATCTCTGTGAGTTTGAGGCCAGCTTGGTCTACATAGTGAGTTCCAGGACAGCTGGGGCTACAGTGAGACCCTGTCCCTATCTCAAAAAAGACCAAAACAAAACAAAAGAAAAATGCTGTTTCCCTCCAATGTGTAGATTAAGATGTATCTTATCCCAAAATATCTATAGAAAAGCAAAGGCTACAAAATTGCCAGCACACTTCTCAGGAAGACTATGAGAAGGGATGGTCTACCAAATGAAGGGATTCACAGGAAGTTACAGAAGTTAAACTGCTGTGGAGCTGGGCATGGTGGCGCATGCCTTTGATCCTAGGGGAGGCAGAGGCAGGCGGATCTTTGTGAGTTCAAGGCCAGCATAGTCTACAGAGTTCCAGGACAGCTGGGGCTACAGGGAGACCCTGTCTCGAAAACACCAAAAAAATAAAATAAAATAAAATAAAATGCTCTGGAGTAGTCCTGAGATACCTGCTGAGCAGTGCTGTAGAAAGGAGGACACAAACAGACCCACCCTGTGTGGGAACTCGAGGCTGCACACCAGTTTTCACTTATACAGGGAGTCATCATTTATAAATAAATGGTCCTGAAACAACCCAGTTTTGCATGTAGAAGACAAGAGTACTCATGTAACATCATTTGGGGTAAAAAAAAGGTGGGGAAACTTAGTCTCAGAAGGATTCAAGGTGGTGTGCACCTTGAATCCCAGCCCTTGAGAGGCAGAGATAGGTAGATCTCTGTGCTGGACCAGGCTGGCTAGGACTTGGGAGATCCTGACCAAAAAAGAGGAAAAGTTAGCTGTGCGTGGTGGCTCACGCCTTTAATCCTAGCACTCAGGAGGCAGAGGCAGAGGCAGGCAGATCTTTGTGAGTTCAAGGGTTCAAGGCCAGCCTGGTCTACAGAGTGAGTTCCAGAACAGCTGGGGCTACCTGTCTCAAAAAGACCAAAAAAAAATAAAGGAAAAGTTAATGTCTTTACAATAAGTGTAGATAAAGATCTGTCTTTGAAGTGGAAGATTTCCTGAGACCCAAAAGAAAAAAAATGCTAAATTCAGTTGAATTAATATTTTTGTTCATCAGAAGTCATCTAAAACAGTGAGGAAATTAATTCATAACTAAATACAAGCTAGGAGACACAGTCTGGATATATAAACAGGATTACTAAAGAATGGATACAAAACTGAAAACTAAGAAAAAGACAGCAGTCGATTAAAACTAGGTAGCATGACGGAAGTTTGCAGCCCCATGGCCTTCAGGGCATCCTGTCACTGTTCACACATGTGAAGAATGAAAATAAAGAAGCACAACAGTGTCAGAGCCAGAGTTCTGAGAGTCTTTGCATACTCTCTAATTACTTGGGAAGCAGTCTGTCAGCTGTCAGGAAATCCATTACCCAGTTCCACTCCTCAAATAGGATCTGATACAGTGTAAGAATGTCTGCAGCAGGCTTGGGTGCAGTGCCTCATACCTGTGATCCCAGCACTCACAGGGAGTAAGTAGGAGGATAGGCCTGAAAGTAGTGGTCTCCACAGTGAGACTTTATCTCAAGATAACAAAGTGGGGGCTGGAGAGGCAGGGAAGCCGGCTCAGGTGTCGGCACCCATGTCAGGTAACTACAGGTCCCAGGAATCTGACATCCTGTCTTCTATAGGCATCTGCATACACGTGGTACACCTACACACCTTGGGCTGACACGTGGTGTCTGTAGCGAAGAGTAACCAGCTTCTAAGAGCCAATCCTTAGAATGGACTTGAGTCACTGGATACTTAGTCTTATACGCAGGAATAGCGCACGTGATACAGAGCCACAGCATCAGAATGAATCTTCGTAACATGATGTCCAGTGGCCAAGAAAGTCCCAGAGAATACAGCACGGCTTTCCACATTTGTATGCCTGCACACATGCACATGAGCCTTTCTGTGATATGCTGGGGATGAGTGTACAAGGCAAGCCTACCGTGAGTATGCTCCCAGCCCAGAATTCCTGCTTACAAATTAAAAAAATAAACAAGACAGGCCGGGCGTGGTGGTGCACGCCTTTAATCCTAGCACTTGGGAGGCAGAGGCAGGTGGATCTTTGTGAGTTCAAGGCCAGCTGGGGCTACAAGGAGACCCTGTCTCGAAAAGACCAAAAAAAATAAAATAAACAAGACAGTTTAATGTCTTTTCTTCGTATATTTGGTGGAACTTTATTTTTGTGCACGTGTGTGCGGGTATACACAGAGGAGTACAGTGAGTTTTTTTGCTCTCCACCCTTTTATCATCAGGGTCTCACTGAACCCGAAGCTCACCCTTTTTGCTAGATCGCCAGGCCAATGAGCTCCTGGGATCCTCCTGTCTAGGCCCTACAAGGTTGGGATTATAAGCGCATGTGGCCATTTGTAACTTTTATGTGGGTGATTGAGGATTTGAACTCTAGTCCTCTGGCTTTCACAGTAGGCCCTTTACCCACTGAGCCATCTTCCCAGCTTATGGTTGATGAAGCTTTAAAGAAAAAGAAAACATGACAGTCATAGGGAGAGAACAAGGATCTGATCAGGCTGGATCCAGAGGCAAATGGAAGATAGGGAGAGTTGTTAGCCTAAAGCTGGGTTGCATGAGGAGTGCCTGGCATTCTGTTAAAGAGTCAAAGAGTTGGGCGTGTAGCTCAGTGTTAGAGCCCTGGCGTAATGTGGGAGGTCCTGGTTCTAACCGTAGTCTTACTGGAAATATTTGTAACTTAAGAAAAATATGTGCTGGGTGTTGTGGCACACACCTTTAATCCCAGCATTCAGGAGGCAGAGGCAGGTGGATGCCTGTGTAAATTCCAGGACAGCTGGGGCTACAGGGAGACTGTCTCAAAAAGACCCAAAAAAAGAGAGAGAGAAAAGGAAAGCATGGAAGTGGTGCAGAGACAGCACTTACCACTGCTCCTGCACATGAGGCTGAGTGTGCACTTGTAAGAAGTGGGTGGTTATTCACCGGTAGTTGCAATCCCTATTTCCAGAAGTCACCTGGATAATATGGAAGCTGTTACTAAGGGTGGCTTTTGTCAAAGTTGTCAGATTGCCATCTTTATATCATCATAGCAGTAAGATTCTCCTCTCCCGGGGACTGGAAGGATGGCGCAGCCATTAAAGCACTGGCTGCTCTTGCAGAAGACCCAGGTTCAGTCCCTGCGTGCACTCAGCAGTTCACAATCATCTGTAATTCTAGATCCAAGGGAGCAGAGCCTCTGGCTTCTGCAGGCACCAGCATGCGCAGGATGCAGATGATCCTACGTGAAGGGCTTAAGTGGCTCTGCCATTTATTTTTATTTTAGATGTATGAGTATCCTTTCTGCCTTTACATACTCTACATGCATGCAGTGCCCATAGAGGTCAGAAGAGGGTGTCGAATGCCTTGGAACTGGAGTTACGGAGGGCAGCTAGCTGCCATGTGGGTGGTGGGAACCAAACCTGGGTCCTGTAAAAGAGCAGCCAGTGCTCTTCTTTGCCGAGCCATCTCCCCTGCCCCATTTCCTTGTCCATGTGCTTCCCTATGGGCCCCTTCCATTCTTGGTTGTGCTTCAGGAAGCTTTCTGAGCCATTTTTCCACTCTGTGAGGACTTGATTTGGTTAAAGCTATGTTACCACTCTGAAAACTGTTACCTGGCACAGGTCAGCCGCAGTATGGTGTTGGTAGGCACTGACTATGGCAGCCATGGTTGATGTTCCCTGGAGTCCTCCTTGTCCTGTGAGATGTCAATACCCCAATCTCCTCTATCTACTGATGCTTGCTTTTTTTTTTTTTTTTTTTTTTTGAGACAGTGTCTTACAATGTAACCCAAACTGGTTTCCAACTAGGAGCAATCCTGCTTCAGCCTCCAAGTTCTAGGGTAGTAGGCATCCAGCCCCAAGTTCTTTAGAGTAAAACTTGTGGAGAGAAGCCTTTCCCCTGGACCCATTTCTCTGGGCACCCTGCACATCGGTTGGATTTGGCCGTCCCTCAGGAGTTCCCCAGAGAGCCTCCAGGGCCTGTCTGTACTAGGCAACTTCTGTGTGCACAGCACAGAGCTGGGCTCCTGCCACAGGCCAGCTGTCAGCCCAGTACTCAGCTGAATAAGAAACACAGGAGGCACAAATTAAATCCTTTAGACTGTGGCTTCCCAGACAGTAGCTGTGTCTTCAAAGTCATGGATTTGATTTTATGCTTTTCTAAATTACAGAAAAACGTGTTCATGTGCCACCTAAACTGGTATATTGCTAGAGAGCTTGGAAACCCCATTTCAGGCACTTCTTCCACGCATGATCCCTGCAGTGTCTATCTAGTAGGGGACGTTTTATCAGGCTGAAGTCAGCAGCTTGCTGAACAGTGGCTAGAGGCCCATTTCCCACACAAATTTCATGTCTTAACCTGGATTTGGGTTTTAGAAAAGATCTTTAGCAGTTGATAAAGTTTTGTTTTAATGGTATTGAGTCCCCCTAACTTCTTCTGTCATCTAAAAATAGATGAAGTGAATGGACGTGGTTAAAGTCAGAGAAAGCCAGGTCCAGTAGCACAGCCTGCCAGCCCAGCCACTCCACAGCGGAGAGGCACATCTGAGCTACGTCTCTGGAATGCATGTTAAGATGGAAGGAGAGGGCTGGAGAGATGGCCTAATGGTTAAGAGCGCCGACTGCTCTTGCAGAGGACCCGGGTTCGATCCCTAGCGCCCACATGGTGACTGAGAACAGTCTTTAACTCCAGTTCCAGGGGAATCTGATGCCCTTTTCTGACCGCGGCATTGCACGACATGCGTGCACAGACCTACATGCAGACAGTACATTCATACACATAAAATAAAATAAAATAAAATAAAATAAAATAAAATAGTAAAGTAAAATAAAATAAAGATGGAAGGAGAGAACCGACTCCACAAAATTGTTCTTTGATCTTCACAGCGTGTGCCCTGATAATGATAGTGATTGTGATGATGGTGGTGGTGATGATGATGATGATGATAGTGATGATGATGATGATGATGGTGATGATGGTGGTGGTGATGATAGTGATGATGAAGATGGTGGTGGTGGTGGTGGTGATGGTGGTGGTGATGATGGTGGTGGTGATGATGATGATGGTGATGATAGTGATGGTGATGATGATGGTGGTGATGATGGTGATGGTGGTGATGATGATGATGACTTTTTAATTTTTTTAATTTTATTTTTTTTGTATGTGTATGAACGTACTGTCTATATGCAGGTCTGTGCACCCATGTTGTGCAGTGCCATGGAGGTCAGAAGAGGGCGTCAGATTCCCCTGGAACTGGAGTTAAAGACGGTTCTCAGCTGCCATGTGGATGCTGGGGATAGAACCTGGGTCCTCTGCAAGAGCAGTCGGCGCTCTTAACCTCTAGGCCATCTCTCCAGCCCCAATGATGACTTCTTTTTAAAAGCTAAAGAGGGCTGAAGATGTAATCTGGTGGTAGATTGTCTAACATGCACAAAGCTGAGGTTCATTCCCCAGTACAAAAGCCAACAGAGCCTGGAGTGAGAACTGAAAGGTCCTCTTACATAAAGGCAGCCATGTAAGCAGTTTTCTTAGAGCCTCCAAGAGGAATGTTTTGTGTAAATGTTAGTGTGTTTATGTGTACATTGTGAACAGGTTATAGGCTGCTCTGTTAGTGATGTTGAGTAGCTGACTAATTGAAAGTGTTGAGTGGAAAATAGTTTCGGTTGGATGTTATTACAACCCAAATCAGCTTAAAAGGTCATGTGTTGTGTACAGGTACTATCTTACAGAATCGAAGTCATGCTTGCCCTTTGATCCAGGAATTTATCTTCTAGGCATTTCCCTAAGAGAACCTCACTCATGTGCACAAGGTGATGGGTACAGGTCTGTCCATTCACTGTGTTTGGGAAAGCAAGAAAACGAAAGGGTGGAGCTTTTTCGGGGTGGAGCTAGAAGCAGGCCTGTCCGTTCATTTATGGACAGCCTTGGGTCGGAGGAGCTAGAGCCGTAATAGGTTTTCAGACAGCAAGTTTGATGCACAGGTACCTGATCGCACAGTTCAGTTTGCAAACACATAGCAGGGTCGCTGTCCCCCTGGGTGAAGGAACATGGAAACTAGGACTGAGGGACTGAGGGGAACTCAGCTATTCCACTAGTATTTCCCTCACAAGACACATAAAAATACGACCAGGCTAGTATATTCAGTAAAGTTTTGTGGCCCTTATTTAATGTGGTCTAGGCTGCTTTTGCCCTTGTGGCAGAAGCTGGGTAACCTACAGTAAGCCAAAATATTTGCCATTTGGATCTTGACAGAATTTTCAGCACGTAATAAGCAGTGATGAGGCATTTACTAACACAGTAGATCAGAAGTCCCCACACTTGAGGAGCCACCTAAGGGACCCTCAGAAAGCTACTGTACTGTCACCTGTGGCACAACTAGAAATCAGAGATGTTCCATAAACTCCATGTTGAAAATAGGATTTATTCTGTGTCTAAATAATACTGACAGGCATAGAAAGCATGTTGCTCAGGGCAGCCTTGTTGATGTGAGATGTGAGGTGGTTAGTTAAATAGCTTTGTGTGAATCACGACCTCTCCAAACACTAGTCAGCAGAGAAAAACACTTCTCTCACAATCCCCTAGTCTATGTCTAGGGGGTCTGGGATAGCTGAGGGCCCCCCAATCCCATCCTGTTGTGGACTAGTTAGGCCTCATTTGGAGTGGAGATGTCATTGTGAATTCTCTGGAAAGCACTGGTCTCTAGGTCACTTCTTCCTTCCACAGGTCACCAGGGAAGTTTCTGTATGCTGTGCGTCATGCAGAACCACATCGTCCAGGCCTTCGCGAACAGTGGCAATGCGATCAAGCCCATCTCCTTCATCAGAGACCTGAAAAGTAAGAATGGATTTGTGGTTTAGTGCCTGCTGGGAATTCACTGTAGTCGGAGGAAAAGCCTTGAATGAACCTTTATGTGTGCTGCACTTAATGGTGCAGACCCAAGGCATGGTAGTTGGTCTAGACACGTGGGTTCTGCTGTTTCACTGAAGGGAGGCCTTTGGCTCTATTTGGAAGAAGAGGGGGGTTTTGGTAGAACTGTATTGCATGGTCAGGACAGGCAGGTGAATGTGAGCTGGGCGGGGAGGACAGGCGAGGATGTACCATAGGGTATTGGAGGAACCAGCTGCTGAGTGCTGTGGAGGTCCTGTTTCCCAGTCATCTGGCAGAGAAGCTGGGCCCACAGTGGTTGTACCTGTGTAGCCTGTGTAGCACTATGACATCATGTGTTGGCTCTTGGAAAAGAGACCAGGAGCAGCTGACCAAAAGGCAGCTGGTGGCTGCTGGAGAGCAGGCAGTCCCTTCTCTATCCCTTCCTCCTCCTGTAGAGATTGCCCGGCACTTCCGCTTCGGGAGCCAAGAGGATGCACATGAGTTCCTTCGGTACACCATTGACGCCATGCAGAAAGCCTGCTTGAACGGCTATGCCAAGTATGTGCCCGCTCCCCTTTGCTTCCTGATTGGCTGTGGATGCCTTTCTCTGGGGGCAGCAGGACTTCCTGTGGGTACAGCTGGCTGCCTCAGGCTGTCTTCTGAGCTGAGCATTGATGTCCAGGCACCTGACTGCTGAAGCCCACATGGGGTTTTCCCTTAACTCTCTCCTGGTCAGGGCAGTTTGGCAGGATCATGTTGCAGCTATGGTTGTGAGTTCTTCCAGCCTTTTTAAAATCCTTTCATTATTTTGAAACAGAGAGTGTAAGGGTAGGACTTACGTCACTATGTAAAGGAGCGTAAAAGCCCAGAGTAAAAGTTGAGGTGTGAGAGGTTAGAGTTCCCCTCAGGATTTTACTCTGCTTCAGTGCGAGTTTGGTTGGTGCTTGGTTAGTTTTTGTTTTGTCCTTTGGTCAGGCTCTGGCTGTGTACCCCAAGTTAGCCTCAAGTTCTTGGTCCTCCTGCCTCAGCTTCCCAAGTGTGGGATTAGAGGCTTGTGCACCTCACTCAGTATTGGCTACTCTTCTGTGCACTGTGTCCCCGCATTGCTTGACTCTGTCATTAGCTTAGGAGCCGGCCTTCAGTTATAAGGACAGCCTTGTCTTAGTTGTCTTCTGTGGAGTCTACAGTCTTGGCATCTTGGCATGCTTTGTTGTAATGCCCACTAGGGGAAGACACTGTGTTGTAGTTTTCTTTCTTTCTTTCTTTCTTTCTTTCTTTCTTTCTTTCTTTCTTTCTTTCTTTCTTTCTTTCTTTCTTTTTTTTTTTTTTTTTGGTGTTTTTGACACAGGGTCCCCTTTAGTCCCAGCTGGCCTGGAGCTCACTCTGTTGACCAGGCTGGCTTTGAACTCACAGAGATCTGCCTGGCTCTACCTCCCGAGTGCTAGGATTAAAGGCGTGTGCCACCACACCCAGCTTGTAGTTCTGTATGTTGCTACTTTACCTTTTCAGGATCTCTAGTTATTGACTGTGCTTCCTTTCAGTAACATCTTTACCACATTTCAGTCTTGTTTTCCTGTCATCTAAAGCCTCAAGTGGAATTTTATTTGATCTGTTCTCCTACTGCACTCTCCATCTCTGAAGGCAGTTTCTGTCTTCTTTTTGCACTCCAGTTAGTGCCCGTTATTACTTACTTATCTGAAACAGTGTGTCACTTAGCCCAGGGTGGCCTTCAGCTCCTGATCCTCTGCCTCTTATCTCCCAAGTCCTGAGACTATAGGCATGCACCTCCATGCTCAGCTTCAGTTCTTTGTTTTAAAACTTTTTTTTAAAGATTTAGTTTTATTGATGTGTAAATGTGTGTGTCTGTGAATGAGCGGCATGTTTGTGATTGTGTATAATGTGCATGTAGGTGTTCTCAGGGGCCAGAAGAAGGCATTGGAATGTCCTGGGCTGGAATTCTAGGAGGTTATGAATAGTCAGAAGTGGGTGCTGGGAACCAAACTCAGCTCCTCTGTAAGAGTAACAAACACTTAAATGCTGAACCATCTTCAGCCCAGAATGAGATCCATGGGTTGGTTTGTTTCTTTTAACATTTATTTACTTAAAAGTTTTCTTGTTCAAGGTGGTTCTCCTGTCAGGCAGATGTTCAAGGCTATTTAATCCAATTTGGACTTGCTGTCACAGTTTTCTTCTGCTTTATGCTTGTTTCTGGGGATGGTGTCCACCTGATGGCTTTTCCCTTCGTGTTTATCCCTGCTTTCTATACAGTGCAGCTGTGCACAGGTTGAGCTCCCACTCCCTGGCCCAGGTGTTTACTCCAGGGCCATATGTCCTCTGCACAGGGTAGTGTGAAGTTCACTTTCCTACAGTGATGTTTTTCTGGGGCAGCAGATAGATCAGTATTGATAGTTTGGGGAGGGGGTGGTTTGAGCCCTAAATGTTCCTTTTTTCCTTCCGAACCCAGTCTTAATGCCTGTCTGCACTTTCAGTTTCTTCCCTAGCCTTTGGAGACTGCCTGAGCCCCTGTAGTTCCTGCTGGTAATCCTTGTGCTGACAGCTGTGACCCAGCTGGCTTCTCCCTCCTCTCTCAGCTTTTCCTATGGCTCTTGCCCCCAGGCCAGGTGGAAGCAGGAAGGGCAGGGTGCCAGAACAGGCTTCATCTGGGCTGCTGAGCAGTCTCTGCTCCAGATGCTCTGGTTCTCCCAGCTTCTGACTTGCAGCCATTTGGGGCTGGGTGGGTCCTGTACCCTGTGGCTACTCTTGGGGTTCACTGGGCTCCAGTGTTGCATCCCTGCTACTTTAGGGAGTGTCCCTTCTTTTGATGAATGGTGGTGGTTGGTTTTTCATTGTCTAACTTTGTATAACACAAATTTGGTTCCTCACATGTTTTAGCACTCCCTGAGTCTAGGAAGTTCTACAGACAGTAAAAGCCTGGCACCATTTGTTCTTCAGTTGCAGTGAACTGTGTAGTATGGGTTCTACTGGCCAGTATAGGCCATGAGAGAGTGCCAGGCAACTTATGGCCCAGGATGTAACACCTGACAGGGCCAGGCATTGGGGGAGTGAGTCAGCCAGAAGCTGCAGGCTGGGCCTGGGGATGGAAGGGAGAGGCACCTGGGGAGGAGGCTCCCTCCCGGGCCGTAGTCCTGTAGTACAGACTCCAGGGCCAGGATTAGTCCACAGGGCAAGTGGGGCAGGAGCAGAGTCTGAAGTGGCATGCTGTCCAGAGTCTGCAGGACACAGCCACTGCCACCTGAGTACTTGCTGAGCAGGAAAGCTGAGTGCTTAGTCCTGGGGGTGCTAGGCAGTGAGGCCGAGTGTCCCAGGTTCCCGGTAGAAAGGAACACTAAGGAAGAGGTCAGGAGGCCCTCCCGTCTGGGGCCCTTCTGTCCCTTCATGGCAGAGCGAGTCCAGCAGCATGGATGAACCTGCGGACTTGGGCTCTATAGCCCAGGGTAGGACTGGGCTTACCCTAGTTCTAGGTCCTTCTACAGAGAGTGGACAGTGGTGCCACTAGATGAGGATGCAGGATATTCTGTGGAGTGGGCAGCAAGGTTGCCTGCTGAGATGGGAGTGGCTGTGAAGGTCGCAGGGGCCCCCTGGGCACTGTGGCCTTCCTACTTAGCTGAAAATGGAGGGTTCAGGTGGGGTGGGATGTCCCATTGTCAGCAGAGCTGGGGACTAGACAGTCGGAGCTGGCTAACATCGTGCCTTCTGTGTTGTGCCTTGCAGGTTGGATCGACAGACACAGGCCACTACCCTGGTGCATCAGATCTTTGGAGGCTATCTCAGATCCCGAGGTAAGCAGGAGACACCTCTAGTCAAGGAGATCTCTACAGTAGTTACTCAGGAAGTCCTCAGCATTCCTGGGCAGTTGGGCAAATGTGCATGTCTGAGGTATGCAAACCCTAGCACATGGTGGGGCTGGACCAAGCCTTGGTTTCCAGCCTGACCCTGTTGAGTATATGAGTATGTCCAGGGGAGTTGAGAGGCACCGTGTGTGTGTATGTGTGTGTGTGTGCGCGTGTGTGACTCCTCACTGCTCCTGGGGTTCGTGTGTGTGTGTGTGTGTGTGTGTGTGTGTGTGTGTGACTCCTAACTGCCCCTGGGGTGCAGCCTGTAATTTCTGACTGCAAAGGGCTTTTCTGCTCACCTATGGTAGTTACCAGGCAGGCAAGGCCTGCAAGTCCCCTATCTACTCTGAGGTTGAGACATTCTTCTTTGGCAAGAACTGAGTTCAGTGTCCTAGACTTCTAGGTCTAGGTCTCAGAACCTGGGTGGTCCCTTTATGGGTCACAGCTGCTCACTGCTTTCTTGTTCTGTTGCAGTGAAGTGCTCTGTGTGCAAAAGCGTCTCAGACACCTATGACCCTTACTTGGACATAGCGCTGGAGATTCGGGTATGCTTGGGGTCTGTGTTCGGGGGCATCAGGAAGGAGACCAAGGCTGAACATCAAGAAAAACTTAAGTCAGAATTGACTCAGACATGCTCTGAGCCCCTGCAGCTGCATATCTGCTGGGGAGTTCCCCTTGCTACTCATAGCCATTGGTCCATAGCTAGGTGTTTTGCTATGCAAATTGCTTTCATTTAAAAAAAGAAAAAAAAAACCCCACCACCACACCTAATCCTACCAGGAAAAAAAAAAAAAAAAAAAAAGGCTGAGTTCTGTGTCCTGGAGCACACAGTAGGGCCTGAGCAGAGAGCCTAGCCTGTAGCCTGTTGGGACAGACGCGCAGCAGGCAGCGTGGCCTTGCCTTCCCTGGGACCACAAGCTTGGGAGCTAATGCAGCTGCTGTTGAGTCGAAAGTGCCTGCTACTCACGTGGCTGTCCCTCTCACAGCTAGACAAGCACAGCCTGCTCACTGCTCCCTAGTGGTTGGTGTCAGGCATTGGGGAGGCATGGACCAGTTTTTATATGAGTCAGGTTTTGTCATTTGCTGCCTTAGCCTGAAAAGTCCTTAAATTTGCCTTTTCTTCCGCTACTCACTCTGTTCCGTTTCTGTCCTCAGCAAGCTGCAAATATTGTGCGTGCTCTGGAACTTTTTGTAAAACCAGATGTCCTGAGTGGAGAAAATGCCTATATGTGTGCTAAGTAAGTGTCACGTTGCTTGTAGCAAGAGAAAAGCATAAAGTCTCCTGACCCACCCTCAGTGGTGATCATACACTTCCTAAGCACCCTGGGACTGGCCTGTGGACAGGCCTCCAACAAGATGAGTGCAGATCCCCAGCTGCTGGTCACCTGGCACCTGCCCTGTGGAAAAGGTTCCGGGTGTTGTATACTCTGTTGTCACCGCTGTGTAGGGTAGAAGGGTGGAAAACCAAGTCACAGAGAAGTAGCAGAAGGGACCCAGAGGACAGGGCAGAGGACCGCACACTCTCCTGCCTGTCCATGAGACCTATCTGCAGCTTCTGCTTTTAACTAAAGGGGTCATAGGTGACTTTCTCTTTCAGCACACACAACACCTTGTCCTTAAAATGGTGGTATAGTCTACTGGGTGGGGTCATGGGTTATTTTAAAGCTGTAGCCACTAAATAAAACTTTCAATCGTCTTCTGAGTTTCTCCTGTCACAAGTTTTGTTTGGTTGGTTTAATTTTTACCCCTCTCCAAATCTTCTCTGGCGTGGGAAGTGATTTTCTTGGTCGCCATTTCCTTCCCTCTCCTTGTCTGCTCTGTCTAGGTCGACTTCCTGTTTGCCTCTTTGTCACTTGGCCACATCTTTCCTGTGACACTCCAAAGGCACTTTGTTGCACACCTGTATTACTTAGACTCGTAGCGGAAGTTACCTTGCTTTAGGACTGCACATGAGCTCTGATATCTTTCCCTTTGGGAGCTTTCTTTAACTTAACGTGGACTCTGGTGTTTAGGATGCTCAAAACCTGTTTAGAAAGGAGCCTGATAAAAATAAAAAAATAAAAAAGAAAGGAGCCTGTTAAATCGGGCCTGTCACCAACCTATATAAACTAACAGCTTTTCCATTCACTCCTCCTAGATGCAAGAAGAAGGTTCCAGCCAGCAAGCGCTTCACCATCCACAGAACATCTAATGTCTTAACCCTGTCCCTCAAGCGCTTTGCCAACTTCAGTGGGGGGAAGATCACCAAAGTGAGTGCTGGCTGTGTACCCCACCTCTGTGAGCCTCTGTCTACATGCCAGTCAGCCAAGCTGCAGCCAGCCGGGCTGCTTTTCACAAGGGCAGAGCCTCGGAATCTTTATTTCTCAAAAACCTCTAATTGCTGTTACATACAATGCAGTTTTTCTTTATTCATATGCGTGTGTGTGTGTATGTGTGTACATGCCATGTGTGTGGATCCCTGCAGAGGCCAGGAGATGGCCTTCTATCCCCCAATGCTAGATTTATAGGTGATTGTGAGTCACCCAACTTGGGTACCAGGAACTGAACTTGAGTCTGGAGAACAGCAAGTGTTTTTAACTGCTTGGCCATCTAATACATTTTTTTTTTTGTCTTTTTGAGACAGGGTCTCCCTATAGCTCCAGCTGTCCTGGAACTCACTATACAGACCAGGCTGCCCTTGAACTCACAGAGATCTGCCTGCCTCTGCCTCCCAAGTGCTGGGATTTAAGGCTTGTGCCATTATACCCAACAACAACGCATTTTTAAAAGGTTTATTTTTGTGTATTGTGTGTGTGTGTGTGTATATATATATATATATATATATATATATATAGAGAGAGAGAGAGAGAGAGAGAGAGAGAGAGTGTGTGTGTGCCCATGGAGGCGAGAAGAGCGCANTTTTTAGCTATAAGTGATAATCCATGAGTACAAGCATCCTTCATGCAAAACCTATCTGCAGGCTGTTGTGCCCAAACACCTACAGCCCCACCATCCAGTGGGGGGTGACAGGTTGTTTGTTCAATCAAGTTGATCAAATGAGTGTCCAGACTACATTGCTGTAGTTTCACCATTCACCCCAATCGCAGCCCTTACATTCTACCACGCCCCCTCTTCCGCAGGTTGTTCCCTAGGCTTAGAAAAGGGGCACAGGTGGATGAGAAGTAAAACAGTCCACTCTCTCTGGAGCTGTTGACTTGGACTCTGGTCAATTCTGGCTGTTTCCTTTCATGGGCTGACAGTTTGTCCAGGGGTAACCTTTCGATCCTACTAATGAAGCACAAGCAATTAGATATATAGGTATTTAAACAGCACTAATAGTTATGGTAGGTTACTTTGGCATAGACACATATGTTTGGATGATATGTTAATCCATGAATTACATTTTATAATCCATGAATTACATTTTTCCCCCCTGTTAAATATGACAGGGTCTTACTGTGGCTTATAACATCTCCTGACCTGTAAAGGATGTAAGCTTGTTAACTCTTCTCTGTGAATGCAATCTATGACTATATGTTAACTCTTCTCTGTGCATGCAATTTATGACTACATGTTAACTCTTAACTGCATGCAATCTGTGACTATATGTTACCTCTATCTGTGCATGCAATCTGTGACTATATGTTAACTCTTAATCTGTGCATGCAATCTATAACTACATGTTAAGGCTTTTGGTGACACGGAAAAAATACTTTTGCCCCATGGGTATACTAAGATGGCTGTGTTGCATAGAAGTCAAGCATTCTATTCTTTCATGATTTGTCTAAATCATGGGGGCTATTGTTTGAAGGCTTTCTCAGGGCCTTCATGAAGCTATTTTGTATTTTGAATCTTTTTATTTTATTTTATTTATTTCTGTATGTGTATGAATGTACTGTCTGCATGCAGGTTTGTGCACCCGTGTCGTGCAATGCCGCGGAGGTCAGAAGAGGGTGTCTGATTCCCCTGGAACTGGAGTTCTCCTGGAATTGGAGTTTCGGACAGTTCTCGGCTGCCATGTGGGTGCTGGGGATCGAACCTGGGTCCTCTGTAAGAGCATTCGGCGCTCTCAACCGCTAGGCCATCTCTCCAGCCCTGTATTTTGAATCTTTAAGAGGAGAGTTTGATATAAAAATTGTCCAGCCGGGTGTGGTGGCGCACGCCTTTAATCCTAGCACTTGGGAGGCAGAGGCAGGCGGATCTTTGTGAGTTCAAGGCCAGCCTAGTCTACAGAGTGACTTCCAGAACAGCTGGGGCTACAGGGAGACCCTGTCTCAAAAAAAGACCCCCCAAAAAAAATTGTCTAGGGCTGATGAGATGGCTCAGTGAGTAAAGGCTCATACTACCAAGCCTGATGACCTGAGTTTTAGTCCCAGGACCCACAGATTGCAAGGAGAAAGCCAGGTCTACAAGTTGTCATCTGGCCTCAACATGACTGCTATGACGTGTGTGGCACACACAAAAATATGTAATAATTTAAAAAAGAATTGTGTGAACATACTCTACTGGAGTCGCTTACCATCATGTTATTGTGTTGCTGTGCAGACACTGTAGGTTCTTAGTGTGTGAGAGTTGTCCTGAGCAACTTAAGCTTCACCTTTGAGCAGCTCATGAAGTAATTCAGTGGAAGCCCATCTGAGAAATAGTAGTCTATTTTAATTTTAAGACCCCCGTATCATAGTGAAGTTGCATAGTGGCTCATAAATCCATTGTTTATATATTGGCTTTTCAGAATTTGTCAGTAGAAAGAAAAAGCTGGGTGTGATGGCATACCCCTGTAATTCCAACACTTGGGAGATGGAGATAGATTGTGTTAAGGCCAGCCTGGGCTACATAGTAAATTGGAGGCTGTCTTGGAGAACATGGTGAAAACTGGCCAAAGTGGACATTTCTTACAGTGTTGGATATAAAGGAAGAATGCCCCTCTCTCCTGAGTGAATGCTGTTTGCCTTTCCCTTTTTGACCAGGATGTTGGCTATCCTGAGTTCCTGAACATCCGCCCATACATGTCGCAGAGCAGTGGTGACCCTGTCATGTACGGGCTGTATGCTGTCCTGGTGCACTCGGGCTACAGCTGCCATGCTGGTCACTACTACTGCTATGTGAAGGTGAGTGCTGGCTTCTGTGCTCAGCCACCGCTGGTGTGACTTTTGAGACAAGTGGCCAGTGTCCATGAGGTCACAATGAGGCTGAAACACTTTTCTGTGAAAAGTGAAAGTGTTTGTATTTGTGTTCAGGTCCTTAATTGTTTTCATGAATAAGATGTATTTTAAAATGTGGTTCTGGCTGGGCGTGGTGGTGCATGCCTTTAATCCTAGCACTTGGGAGGCAGAGGCAGGTGGATCTCTGTGAGTTCAAGGCCAGCCTGGTCTACATAGTGAGCTTCAGGCCAGCTGAGACTAAAAGGAGACCCTGTTAAAAAGACCAAAAATAAATAAATAAATAAATAAATAAATAAATAAATAAATAAATAAACTGTGGTTCTGACACAGCAGGTAAAAGTGCTTACCACTAAGAAGGGGAAACTGACTCCCGGATGCTGTCCTCTGACCTACACATTTCCACTGTGGCATGTGTACACCCCCCCCCATGTAACTTTAAAATGATGAATTTTTATTTTTTTATTTTTTTGATTATTCACTAGTGAGTATGGTAAACTATACCAATGTAACCCCAGTGTTCAGGAGGCTGAGGCAGGAGGATCACGAGTTTGAGGCCAGCCTAGAATACATAAGTCTATCTCAGAATGGGGAAAAAAAGGTGTGGATTGTGGACCATGTTGATTATTGTTTCCTGTCCTGCTGTCCTGTCCCCATGTCTTGTCCCCCTCCCCGGCTGCTCAGGCCAGCAACGGACAGTGGTACCAGATGAACGACTCCTTGGTCCATCTCAGCAATGCCAAAGTGGTTCTCAACCAGCAGGCCTACGTTCTCTTCTACCTGCGGTGAGGAACCTCCTCCACCCTCCCCAGAGCCACTAGTGCCCTGGGCATGCTCTTCCTGAGCCAGAGGTCCCTCCTTCCTTTCCTGTCCACAAGCCTCTGGGAATTCTGTGGGTACAGCCGCTTATAAGGAGCCTGTCCACTGGGAAGGACCATCCAGCTAAACCTGCCCAGTGGGTGGGTGAAAGCAGGGAGGACAGAGGGGATTTTGACCACCCACAATAGGGAGTGGCTAGCTGTTGCCTTCTATTGTTTCATGAATGAAGCCTTTGGCTCTGTGTGGCACAGCCTTGGCACCTTGCTCCTGGGAAGCAGTCCATTTCAAGTTGAGGGAGTCGATGCAGCTGCTCTCTGGGAGGCTCTGCTCACTGACTTAGAGGCTGGGGGTATCCCTGGGCCATTTTCATGACTCTGCCACTCCGCTGAGTCAGGTGTCAGATTTGGGAGCTCTTGCTGGTGCCTTGAGGATCTGCTCTGGAAGGTCTTTCACCATGCTGGGCTCTGTCTCTCACAAGCAGATGTCCAAGATTCTGCCCTAGCCTTTTGGAAGGAAAAGGGCAAGGTGAGACACCTGTCTGGACAGTAGGGATGCCCAGGCATGTGGCTGTCCTAGGAGCAAGCGGGATCCCATGTTTCTGTTCTATTCCATTCTTGGCATGAGTGGGTAAATTCCTTTATTTACTTTACAGGATTCCAGGCTCGAAAAAAAGTCTTGAGGGCCCTATCTCCAGGACAGGCTCCACCCTTCCTAGCCGCCCCAGTATCATTCCAGATCACCCCAAGAAGAGCCCTGGCAATGGGTTGGCTTCCTCCCCACTGGTAGCAAAGGTACTGTGTAAGCTGGAAAAGTGGCCAAGCTCCAGGGGTCTCCTCTGTCGAGAACCTTGACCACAAGGGAGGAGTTTGCCCTGCTGTTGGCCTTCAGCTGCCTTTGGGAAGAAAGAGATGGCACCGAGGGCACAAGTATAGGTGCTCATGGGCTCAGATGCTGCCTGGAAACGCTGGGCAGGCTCAGTAGGCACTGAGCACCAGGCTCCCCTGGAAACATCCCCCTGTGATTTCTGCCAGCACTGGTATCCTGGTTCAGGATAATGAACTTGTGCCTTTGTTCAGTTCTGTGGGGCTACACACAACATAACCAGGAGTAAAATGGTTGATGACTGCAGTTTATTCACGTGGTTCAGAGTAGAGACATACATGTGGGTGTGCATGCATAAACATACCTGAGTACACACCCGAGCAAGGAAGCTTAATTGTGGGCACCTGGACCTCAGTTTTACTGACAGAGTAACAGGTGTTTTCTGTTTGTCCAGCCAATGATTAGAGTCCACTGACCTTTTTGGTGACTGTCTGAGACATCTCCCTTCCCACTGAAGGGCATCACAGCCTTGCCAGGCTGCAGGGGTTTTAGTTGTCTCTAAGCCAAGCCTTCCAGAAAACAGAAGGTAATGTTAGAAACATGGGATTGATGTAGCAATTAGCTCACATGATCTGACTGCAGAGCTGAAGACACTCCAGCCCATCACAGACCTGGCAGCCTCACTGGAATGCGCACTCATAGGTAAAAGAGGCAGACTTGGGTGCCCAAAGCATCTTGTCAGACACAGCTACAGGGCAAGGCTGCTTCAGTCACTATGAATGTTTTCAATATGAGTTTCCCAAATGCACCACAGATGCATAAAGTTACTTTTTAGGGGAAGAGACAGGGTCTTACCCTGTAGCCCAGGCTGGCCTTCCTCAGCCTCCTGAGTGTTGGAATTAATGGTGTGAGCCATCACAACTAGCTTCATTTCACTTTGAGTTCCAGTGTGTGTACCTAAATGTTCAGTAAGGGGCTGGAGAGTTAGCTCAGTGGTTAAGGAGCCCTAGGGTCTATTCCCATCACCTACATGGTGGCTAAGAACTGTCTGTAACTCCAGTTCCAGGGATTCCGGCACCTTCTGACTTCCTTGGGCATTGCATGCCATGAGTGCGCTTACAAACATGCAGGCAGTACACTCATACATGTACAAAAAACAATGATAAACAAGTGTTCAATAAATGGAAAGGCTTTGCAGTGCATGGAAGGATGTGTTCTGTTAGGAAACAACCAAAAAGTAGAAGTAATTTCTCTTGCTTGCTTGTTTGCCTTTCTTCCTCTTTTTGGTGGTGATGTGTGTGTGTGTGGGGGTGTTCTGGGGGTTGAGACAGTCTCACTGTGCAGCCCTGGCAGGCTTGGAGCTCACAATGTGTACCATGCTAGTCTTGAACTCACAAACATCTCACCTATCTCTACCTCCCAAGTGCTAGGCTTAAAGGCTGTGCTACCATTTGCAAAGTAGAAGTAACTTCTAATTAAACCTCTGAAAGACTTTGTAACTTTAAAATTGGTAAGAAAAGTAGTAGAGATTGGCAAAAAGTAAAATATAAATTTTTGTGCATGAAATTTAAAACAGTAAAACTTTATAAATGTTTGCATTAAGGGGCTGGGGGAGGTGTGGCTGGCTCAGCATGTGTGTCCACAGGGCACAACTGGTGTTCAGCATGCATGAAGCCCTGGGTTCCATCTCTAGGACCTTTCCAGGGAAAAAACAAACAAACCAACAAAAACCCAGAATGCAACAGATTGCAAGGCAAGACTCATGTTGATAGCATACAGCATACAAGAATGTGTTCCGGGGATCACCCTGGTGGAGAGGGATGATGAGTGACAGGAGCCAAGAGCACTGCCAGGTCAGTGTTTGGAAAAGTGCCTGGGTTTCTAGGAAGTAAGTAAGAGTAAGTAGGATTCAACCACAGACACCAAAGTTCATGAGATGTTCACAGACTATTAATGCTATTTCCAGAAAATGATCATGTATTCTAACAAAATGTTTTTTAGTTGTGGTGCTGAGGGTTGAACCCCTGGCCACCTGCATGCTAGGCAGATGCTCCAATGCTGTGCTCCTGACTTTCAGCAAATACTTTAATTCTTTTTAGGTTTCTTTACTTTTATGTGTATGCGTGTTTTGCCTATATGTAAATATGTGTACCATGTGAATACAGTGCCCTCGGGGGCTAGAAGGGGTGTTGGATCCCCTGGAACTGGCATCCACATGGTCTTTTGTAAGTGCGGACAGTGCTCTTTTAACTGCTGAGCATCTCTCCAGCTCCAAATCCTGACTGCAAAACTTTGCATGAATTGCAAGGACTCTGGTGACAAAGGAAAGAGGCTTTGTGCTCAAGCTGAAGTTTATAAACATGACACACATTTTTATACAATGTGGGTTGCTTTCATATAGCTTTGGTGTTAGGAAATCAGAGGGTAGGAATTTCTAGTTTCATTTAATAAAGGCACATCAAAACAAATTTGGGTGCTAGAGTGATGGCTTTGTGGTTAAGAGCATGTCCTGCTCTTGGAGAGGACCAGAGCTTGGTTCTGAGCATTCCTTACAGACCTGTAATTCCTAGGGGAGCATCTGATCCCCTCTTCTAGCCACTGAGGGTACTTGCACTCAAGTGCACAAACCTACACATACTCTTTTTTTTTTTTTTTTTTTTGGTCTTTTCGAGACAGGGTCTCCCTGTAGCCCCAGCTGTCCTGGCACTCACTCTGTAGACCAGGCTGGCCTTGAACTGGCAAAGATCCACCTGCCTCTGCCTCCCAAGTGCTAGGATTAAAGGCGTGCACCACCACGCCCAGCCTGATTTTTGTTTGTTTTTTTTTTTTGGCCTACACATATTCTTTAAAAAAAATCTTTTTCATTCATTCATTCATTCATTCATTTTTGGTCTTTTTTTCTTTGAGAAAGGGTCTCCTTGTCCACCCCCGGCTTAAAAATCTTTCTTTAGGGGCTGGAGAGATGGCTCAGTGGTTAAGAGCACCAACTGCTCTTGCAGAGGACCCAGGTTCAATTCCCAGCACCCACATGGCAGCTAAGAACCATCTTTAACTCCAGTTCCAGGGAAATCTGATGCCCTTTTCTGACCTCCACGGCACATGCAGACAGTACACTTATACATGTAAAAAATTAAAAATTGAGTGGCTGGAGAGATAGCCTAGTGGTTAAGAACACCGACTGCACTTGCAGAGGACCCAGGTTCGATCCCCAGCATCCGCGTGGCGGCTAAGAACTGTCTGTAACTCCAATTCCAGGAGAACTCCAGTTCCAGGGGAATCCGAGACCCTCTTCTGACCTCTGCGGCATTGCACGACATGGGTGCACAGACCTACATGCAGACAGTACACTCATACACATACAAAAATAAATGAAATTAAAAAAAATTTTTTTTAATTAAAAATCTTTCTTTAAGCCGGGCATTGTGGCACACGCCTTTAATCCTAGCACTCGGGAGGCAGAGGCAGGCGGATCTCTGTGAGTTCAAGGCAGCCTGGTCTACAGAGTGAGTTCCAGGATGGCTGGGGCTACAGGGAGACCCTGTCTCGAAAAGACCAAAAAAAAAAAATCTTTCTTTAAAAAGGCAAGTTTTTGCTGGGTATGGTGGCTCACACCTTTAATCCTAGCACTCAGGAGGCAGAGGCTGATGGATCTCTGTGACTGGGACTATAGGGAGACCCTGTCTCAAAAAGACTACAAAAAAAAAAGCATGGATTAGGGGAGAATGCAAGCTATGCAAATCATTGAAATGGTAGGTGAAATTCAGATGCCAGAGACTGGGAGTTTCACCTGTGGGTGTGAGCGGGGATGGCAGCACACAGCGTTCACAGTAAGATAGTACACAGTCACCAGAGACTGCTGAGAGAAGCAGCAGCCTCCTCACCACGTGTTCATTCAGTTTCTTCTCTGGCCATGCCTGCTACAGAAGCCCGTGTTGGTGTTCCCCTCCCAGCATTCCCTTGGGCTCTGACTACTTTCTGTTTTGTTCCTTTTTAGCGACAAGACTCTATACTGATGAAAAAGTCGCAGACCCCTGAGGAGATCGGTGTGCCCATGTCCAGGAATGGCTCCATGCCAGGTCTGAAGTCACAGAATGGATGTGTTCCTGCAAAGACGCCCATGGGGTCCCCTTCCCCCAAGCTCACTCTGACACCCATGCACATGTCAACCCTCCTGGACGAGCCTGGGAAGGTGAAGAAGCAGGTTCCCCACGCTTCTCAGGGCTCACCTGGGACCAGTGAATCCAGGAGCCAGCGGCCCAGCTCCTGGGGAAGCAGGGATACTGTCCTCTCTACCTCACCAAAGCTCCTGGCCAAAGCCATTGCTAATGGGCACAGGCTGAAGGGGGAAGAAAATGGTGTGGACCTGGAGAAGGGGGCTTCCAGCAGCTCCAGCCCTGAGCACTCTGCCAGCAATGTCCCCGCCAAGGCCCCGCACACTCCAGAGGGCAGAGCTGCCCATTTCTGTGATTCTCAGGGAACAAATTCTCCCATGGCTGGCAATTCCAAAGTGCTGCCAAATGGAACGGATCCCAAGATGGCAAAGCTGAAATCCCCTGCTCTAGGTAGCACCACCACGGAGCCCACAAGCCTCATGTCTCCTCCGCCAGCCAAAAAACTGGCCCTGTCGGCCAAGAAGGTGGGTCTATGTGGGGATGCCTTGGGGCTCGAGAGGTGGGAAGGTGGTGGGAAGGCAGGAAGGTGTAGAGGGTACAGGCCTCATTTAGTCCAGAGGGCTTTGGGCATTCCCAACCATTTGCCAGCTATGAAATGCCTGTCTTGGGGTGAAGGTAGAGGGGTTTGGAGTAGATCCCAGTAGAACTCAGCATGTCAGGTGGCTTGTGAAGTCTGAGCTGAAAGGAGTTCCCAGTTTTCTGTGGATGGAAGCCCCTGGTTGAGCCACAAGGAGAGAGCTGGGCCAGGCTGCTCAGAGTGGGAAGGGGTGGGGAATGGCAGGCCGGAGGAGGGATAAAGGGTGGTTGAGCTTGAGGGCTCAGTGCAGAGGTGCTGGGGGTGGGCTAGTCCTGCTGCTTGGAGCATTATGTGTGGGCAGCACTATGTGATGACTGTGCTGAGGTGTTTGTTAAATCTCCTTCCTTTTTTGTTTTTATTTCTAACAACAACACTCTTCTGACTCTTCTGCCATCCCCTCTCTCCACCTTCCCCCCCTTTTTTCTCCTGTCCCCTCATTCTTCTTTCTGGGCTCTTTTATTTTATTTTAATTGATTTATATTTATTTATTTTATTTT
Organism: Rhizomys pruinosus; assembly: GCA_009823505.1. Classification (NCBI taxonomy): domain Eukaryota; kingdom Metazoa; phylum Chordata; class Mammalia; order Rodentia; family Spalacidae; genus Rhizomys; species Rhizomys pruinosus. The sequence continues at coordinate 161,363 of VZQC01003848.1, forward strand.
CCCTCTTCACTCACGGAAACCTTTTTTAGACCACCAAGTTTTTATTTATGTCAATAACTGCAGGCCAGCACCCTGCGGAGGGCGATCGGCAATGACCTCCGTCCACCTCCCCCCTCACCATTCTCCGACCTCACCTACCCCATGAAAGCCACTCACCCCGTCGTTGCTCAGCCTGTCAGTAAAACCAGGTGAGCCCTTCCCTCCTGTGGTCATGTGTTCTTGGCTGAAGAGACATGGGGTGTTAAGACAGAAGACCTCTTGTCTTCTCCGTCCCTCAGTTGGTCAGAGGCAGTTTAGTCTCCAGAGTCCCAAGTGTACACTGGCCTGGCCTAGAGTCTCCAGAGGCCAGACCCTGAGCCCAGATGGCCAATTCAAGGCCATCTCTCATGCCAGGGTCATGTCTGAGACATACTTCGGCCTCCAGCTTTGTGCTGTCGCTGGAGTAGGGTAGCTCGGTTCTCAGACACTGTAGAATTGTCTTCAGGGCTGTGTAATGTCATATAGGTGATCTCAAGTTTGTTTCTTCCTGCCCAGTGAGGGAGGCACTGGGACACACTGTGCTTATAGGTGTGTTGAGTCAATATAAGCTCATCCAGTGACGAATGGGAGGGACTCACATGTCCTATAGGTGTGTTGAGTGGTAAGAGGCAGAGAGTCTGTGTCAGATACAAGCTCATTCTGTGATGACTGGGAGGGACTCACATGTCTTGGCAGTTGGGGAGGGAGGACCAGAGGGAGCCGTGTAAGATGCTGGGGCTCTCCTGTGCTCCTCAGTTTCTCCCTGTACAATTTAGCCTCTCCCAGATGGTGTGAGGGTGACATCTGATGTGCCCCCAGGACTCTTCTGCATTACTGTCTGTTCTAGTTTGTCTTCCATTGCTGTGACAAAACACTCTGACTGACACCAACTTGGGGAGGAAAGGGTTTATTCAGCTTACATCTCCTGGGTCACAGTTCATCACTTAGGGAGCCCAAGGCAGGAACTCAGGGCAGGAACCTGGAGGTAGTAGCTGAAGCACAAGCCATGGAGGAATGCTGTTCACTGGCTTGCTTCTGTGGCTCATGCCCAGCCCACCTTCTTATACAGTTCTTCACAACCTGCCCAGGGTGGCAGTACTCATTGTGGGCTGGGCCCTCCCACATTGCTCGACCATCAAGACAATACTCCACAGATGTGGCCACAGTCCAATCCAATGGAGCCAATTCCCCAATTGAGGCTCCCTCAACCCAGGTGTGTCAAGTTGACACTAAACCTATCCAGCACACTGTCCCCTCCTCACATGCATTGAGGCTTACACCTCTGTCCATAGCATTTTTGCCCATCTTTAAATATTGAGGTCCCCAAATGTTGAAGGATTGAGGGGAGTTGTTTTTTTGTGGTATAAACTTTTTTTTTTCTGAGGCAGAGTCTCACTATGTAACCCTGGCTGGCCTGGAGCTTACTATGTAGATCAGGCTGGTCTCCAACTCACAGAGATCTGCCTGTTGAGTGCTGGGACTAAAGGTGTGTGTGTGCCACCACGCTTGGCCTGAACTTTTTTGCTAGAGCTCTAGCATACATGTAGAATGACACTGGGTGGCAAGGATGTGTAGTCTGCTGGATTAGGTGATGGCAAGGACAAAGTCTCATGAATTTACTAAGCCTTTGGGACTGGCCACACAGGCACCCCTGGGTGGCTCAGTCCTCAAATAACTCCTCTTACAGTATCATTTACCTCTGTAAATCTGTGTCCTCATCTCCCAGCCCCAGATTCAGAGAGCACAACCATAGAAGATGCTTGAGCGTTGCTGTTCTTGAACCACTCAATCCCTGGGGGAACAACTGTGGCTTTTGGAGGTTGAAAGATAAATCTGGATAGGAATTTTTTTCCTGATCATTTTTACTTACTGATAACTTTTCACACATTTGGATTGAATTTTTTATTTTTTAAGTCGGTCTCACTTTGTAGTGGCTGGCCTGGAATTCACAGGGGTCCACTTACTTCCATTAGCAGGGTACTGAGAATAACAGCGCGTACCAGCATGCCCTTCAGTTGAAAACTTTGTTTTGGTTTGTTTTCTTCTTACTTATCTTTACCTAGGGGAGAGGTTTTGTTTGTTTTGAGGCAGAGTCTCTTGTAGCCCTGGCTAGCTTAAAATTTGATGTGTGGTGGAAAAGGACCTTGAACTTTTAACCGTCCTGCCTCTTGTTTCCTAAGTGCTAGATTACAGGTATATGCTGCCACATCTGGTTTCATGTGGTGCCTGGGATAGAACCCGGGGCTTTGTGTATTTTTTTTTTTAACAGGCTTTCTTGTAACCCATGCTGGCTTTGATCTCACTATGTAGTCAAGGCTGGCCTCCTTCCTCCACCTCCTAAGTGCTAGGATTATAGACATATACCACATTTAATTAAAAAAAAAATAGTTTATTGTAATACTCTGACCTGTGCTGGAGATGTAGCTCAGTGGTACAGGGCTTACCTGACATGCCCAAGGTTCTACAGAAAGAAAAAAAGAAAACAATTCCTAAACTCCTTGATATTAACTTTGATCTTAGGTGGACTTTGAATTTTACTAGCCCTCCTTCAGAAAATATGGAATTTAGCTAGGCATGGTGTCACATGCCTTTAATCCCAGCACTCGGGAGGCAGAGAAAGGCAAATCTCTGTGAGTTCAAGGCCTGCTTGGTCCACATAGTGAGGTCCAGGCCAGCTGAGGCTACAGGGAGACCCTGTTTGAAAAAAGACCAGAAAAAGCCGGGTGTGGTGGCGCACGCCTTTAATCCTAGCACTTGGGAGGCAGAAGCAGGTGGATCTTTGTGAGTTCAAGGCCAGCCTGGTCTACATAGTGAGCTCCAGGCCAGCTGGGACTAAAGGGAGTCCCTGTCTCAAACAATACCAAAAAAAGAGAAAATGATGTGGTGTGGTGTGATGTGATGTGGTGTGATGTGATGTGGTGTGATGTGGTGTGATGCGGTGTGATGCGATGTGGTGTGGTGTGATGTGGTGTGATGTGGTGTGATGCGATGTGGTGTGTTGTGTGTGATTTGATGTGATGTGGTGTGATGTGATATGGTGTGATGTGGTGTGGTGTGATGTGGTGTGATGCAGTATGATGTGGTATGATGTGGTGTGATGTGGTGTGATGTGATGTGGTGTGATGTGATGTGGTGTGATGTGGTGTGGTGTGATGGGATGTGGTATGATGTGGTGTGATGNACATGTATGAATGTACTGTCTGCATGCAGGTCTGTGCACCCATGTGTGCAATGCCACGGAGGTCAGAAGAGGGCATCGGATTCCCCTGGAACTGGAGTTAGAGATGGTTCTCAGCCGCCATGTGGGTGCTGGGGATCGAACCTAAGTCCTCTGCAAGAGCAGTCAGCGCTCTTAACTGCTAGCCCATCTCTCCAGCCCCAGTTTTTTATATTTATTTTGGAGTTTTTGCAGGAGTTGATTCCCCTTCTGCCTTGTACGTTGTAGGGGTGACTGGAGCTGTCAGTTGAGGCAATCACACTCACTGCCGAGCCAGCTCATTGGTTCTCAGTTACATTTATTTTTGTGTGACCTAATAGAGGTTAGAGGACCAGAGTCAGCCACCTCACTTAGATTGGCAGACTTGGTGGCAAGTGCTTCCTCACCAGCTGCTTGGGTGGAGCTTTCTACAGAGTTCAAGGCCCAACTGATAGAATCAGCTGCAGTGCTGCAGTGAGCACAACTCTTCCTATGGTATTTCTGGAGCCTGACCAGGGCCTTTCTCTGGCTCCCTACAGCTGCTCCCCTACACACCACTCTCTGCCTGAGACCAGGACAGAGTCTCCAGCGAAAAAGAAAAAGAGGAAAAGAAAGCATGACTCACAGCAAGAGGAAGAAGAGAATGAGCACCCGGAAGGCAAGAGGAGCCCCCGGCACAGTGTCACTGCAGTCACTGAGTTGAGCATGAACGGCCAGCTTCCTAGTGACCGCCTAGGTAAGGACTTCTGGTGACGGCACAGTGGTTTCAACTCACTGTCCCTCACTTGAGGCCATTGTGAGCACTAGCCGCGTGTCAGCTCCCCCATGAGCAGATCCCTTAGGACAATCGTCTTATAAAGAGAAAAGGTGTAACTGGGCGCAGGCAGAGGCAGGAAGATGGCTGTGAATTTGAGTCTACTAGTAAACTCTAGACCAGCTTGGGCTACAGCATGAGACTTTCAAAAAACCAAGAGGTATAGAGGTGGGGTATGAATGGGATAATGAACTTTAGCCCACAGCATTGAAGGTTCCCATCCAGAGTGCAGACACTGCTTCATGCCTGTGGTAAGGCAACACATCAAGGCAGAACCACACAGCAGAGCAAAGATGCTCAGCTTATGGCCAGGAAGCAAAAGAATCAAAAAGATTGCAGCTGTGGTCCTACTGTCCCCTGGACGCCTGCCACCCCAGCATTGCCTTCTAGAGAACAGGCCTCTACGACATGGGCCAAAGTACCATAGGCAGGCTTGATGCACACCTTTAACCTCAGTATTCAGAACGCAGAGGCTGGCCAGTATCTGTGAGTTCCAGAACAGGCAGAGCTCCATAGTGAGACCCTGTCCCAAAGCCAGGCCTTGTGGCACATACCTTTAGTCCCAGCTTTTGGGAGGCAAAGGCAGATGGATCTCTGCTATCAAGGCCAGCCTGGTCTATATAGTGAGCTCTAGGCAGCCGTGGCTACAGGGAGACCCTGTCTCAACAAAAGACCAGAAGGGGATGAAGAAGAACTAATCCCCTTCTGTTAGACTGAGGACCAGCACTGCTATTAGAAGATGAAGAAGAGGGGCTGGAGAGATGGCCTAGTGGTTAAGAGCTCCGACCGCCCTTACAGAGGACTTGGGTTCGATCCCCAGCACCCACATGGTGGCCGAGAACTGTCTGAAACTCCAATTCCAAGAGAACTCCAGTTCCAGGGGAATCTGACACCCTCTTCTGACCTCCGCGGCATTGCATGACACTGGTACACAAACCCACACACAGACAGTACACTCATACACATACAGAAATAAATAAAAAATAAAAATAAAAAGAAGATGAAGAAGAACTAATCCCCTTCTGTTAGACTGAGGACCTGCACTGCTCATTAGAGGGGACCTATGTTCTAGCTTTTTGTCGTCTGTCTTTCTTTTTAATTTATTATTTTTTATGTGTATGAGTATACTGTCTGCATGTAGGTTGGTGCACCCATGTTGTGCAATGCCGCAGAGGTCAGAAGAGGGCATTGGATTCCCTTGGAACTGGAGTTAAAGATGGTTCTTAGCCACCATGTGGGTGCTGGGAATTGAACCCCGGTCCTCTGCAAGAGCGTTCGGCGCTCTTAACCACTGAGCCATCTCTCCAGCCCCCTTTCTTTTTTAAGAATTAACTTGGATTAACTTTTCCATTTGATTAAAAAAAAAAAACTAACTTTGCCATTTGATAAAATTCTCACCAGTAAGCATTTATTGTTAGCAAGTCCTATGGTTCCGGGGTATGAGTGTTTCCTCCATGGTTTGGTTTCAGCAAGTACTCCGATTACAGGGCTAGGACAGGCTCCTTTGCTACCCTGGAACAGAGAGCCAGAGCCAGACGTGGTCCAGGAGTTGCTCCAATACTCATCTGATAAGGCGTATGGGAGAAAAGGTACGGAACAGAAGTGGGCTGGCCCCGTTGAGGTGGAAGAGGGCGGGTCTTGGTGTTCAGTGAGATGTGGCAGGCGGTGCTATCCAGGTTTAAAACCTCAGTCCAGTGCATGCCTTTATTCCCAGCTCTCAGGAGGCAGAGGCAGGCGGATCTCAGAATGAGGCCAGCCTGGTCTGTAGAAAACCAATCCAAACATTGTTGAATGTATTTTAACCTGACTCTGACTATATCACAAAGGCAGATTGTGTGTGCAGTGGGTTCCAAAAGATCAGAAGCTCAAGAGCAGGCATAGTGAGGAGCACCCACTCAGACCAGCTGGGTAGAGTGCCAGGTCCCCAGGTGGGCAGAGCAGAATGGAGAAGCCCCTCTAGCACCAGTGTTGGTTCTCTGACTACTGTAGTTTGTAAGTGAGCAGGACACCCTTCTTCTCAAATGAGAACACAGGTTACAGAGAGGGGAGGTTTGCAGTTGGGCTGTGGAGTTTAACGGAAAGAGCGTTGGCTTTCACATTGGTGTTTGCCATGGCTACTTCTCCCCTCCCCCTCTGCCTCTGTCCATTTCTGGTGAAAGGCAGCAGTCAGGAACCTTGAGTTGTTAGTAATAGATGGGTCTAGGTGATAAATGAGTCTCGAGGGGAGTCTTCAGGTTGCCTGGGACCCACAGGCCTTCTGACACAACACAAAACTGTGTTGTGCAGTTTTGACCTGGGATGGTGAGCTGTCAGCGATCAGCCAGGATGCCATCAAAGACAGCAGACTGGCCCGAACCCAGACTGTGGTAGACGACTGGGATGAAGAGTTTGATCGAGGAAAGGTATGTATAGCTGTGAATGTAGGCTTGGGCAACAGGCAGGCGTGCAATTAACCTACAGTGCAGCCACAAACAGCGGTCAGGTCAGGATGGAGTTGGCCTCCTGGGTTCCCACTCTCTGAGCTGTTTTTCCTCGTGCGTTCCATGCAGTGGGTAGATGTGGGTCTCTTGGCTTCTGTCCCTTCTTCAGTACAGTAAAGCAGGGGTGGTGGGAGCCTTCCATGGCAGGGCCAAGCATGACATAACTGCACCTGTGCCTAGGGACCACATGCTGTGTATGCAGCAAGGAGCTTCCATGCTTCAGAGGAATGCTCTCTGAGACCTGGGACCGTATGATTTTTTTCTTAATTTGTATGAGTATTTGCGTACATCTGTATATGTGCATCACATGTGTGACCAGAAGGTGTCTGACCCACTGCAACTGGAGTTACAAGTTTGTGAGCTGTCATGACACTGTGATTCTTTTTTAGTGCTTTATTTTATTTTAGGTATATGCATATTGCCTGTATGTATGTAAGTGCACCCATGTAATGCAATGCCCTTGGAAGTCAGAAGAGGGCATTGGATTCCTCTGGAACTGTAGCTTCAGGCTGTTGTTAGCCACATTGTGGCTATTGGGAATCGAACCTGAGTTCTATGCAAGAGCAGCCAGTACTCTTCACCACTGAGCCGCCTCTCCAGCCCTGACACTGATTCTTGATGTAGGAAAAGAAAATTAAAAAGTTCAAGAGAGAGAAGAGGAGAAACATCAATGCCTTCCAGAAACTTCAGAGCAGACGCAACTTTTGGTCTGTGACTCACCCAGCTAAGGTCACCAGTCTCAGCTATCGTCGCTGAGCTTGCTGCAGTCGATAAAGGTGAATTTGGGTGTTTGCCTAGGCATGGGGTGTATGTGTGTATGCTGTGTCCATCGTCTGTGTGTGTCTGTGAGGTGTATGTTTGCATTTGCCATGTGCATCAGTGTGTATATCTACAGGGTCTGTATGGTCTCTGGTATATTTCTCTGGAGCATCTGTGATATCTGCTATGTGTGGCCTGTGTATGGTCTGTGTTTACATGTGTCTGTCATGTGCTGTCTACCAGGTGTCTCTGGTGTGTTCAGTGTGTATCTTATGTGTATGTGGCATATATTGTCCACTATATTCAGTATGTATGTTGATGGTGCATGTAGTGTGTGTATATCTGGCATGTGACATGTGTAGAATGTGGCATGTATGGTGTATGTATATTTATTTGGTATGTGTGTTCAATTTGTGCAGTGTGTAGTATTTGTCTTTGGTGCGTGTGGTCTGTGGTGTGTGTGGTCTGTGGTGTGTGTCTGTCTGGTGCGTATGGTCTGTGGTGTGTGTCTGTCTGGTGCGTGTGTATCTGTGGAATGGGTATCCCATGCCTGTCTGTATTGTGTGTTTCTCATGTGTCTGGTATGTGTATCTCGTGTCTATTGGTGGTATATGTGTCTCTTGTGTGTCTGTGATGTCCTGTTTCTGTATGTGATGTATACTAGTTACTTGTAGGGATTGACTCTCTGTCTTGTAAGGGACCCACTCAAGGATGTGGTGGGATTTGGGGGATCTTTCTTCTCCCCAGAAAGATAAGTGTGCCTGTGTCATGGCCTCCCAGAGCTGTCACATCACGACCTAGGAACTGTCCATCTGGATTTGAGGAGCAGCCCTGTGCAGACTCCATTGCCATCGCCTCCAGGCCCCTGCACTGTGAGCCTGCTGTAGATGGGCTTCCTGGTGCCACTGTCCACAGATGACCCAGTGTTGAATTCTTGGGCTTCTGCAGCTCAGGACCTTGGGTAGCATCCATGATGAATGTCAAGGAGAAAGTGATTTGCGGTGTCAAGCAGAGCTGACAGCAGCCCAGGCCTCAGGACATCCAGAAAGGCCAAGCATCCTCATGGTGGTAGACGGGGTCTGTGTGGGACAATCCTCTGCTCTAGGTCCAGGGCTATTAGAGACAACAGGGTGGGGCCAGCACCTCCCAGTGTGTCCATTACTCAGGATGGCAGACATGCACTCAGTTGATGACTGTTTTGATGAACTGTCCTCTGCTCCTAAGCTGGCACTGTCTAGTGTTTGCCCCCCTGGTGGGCCTCTGTGTGACAGTTGTCAGCTGAAGAAAGGAAGAAGCTTGTGTGGACTGTGCTGTTGCTGCTCTTCCCCCTCTGCCCCCCCCCCAGTGCATATCCTTGAAAGAACTCCACATTTATAGAAAGCAAAAGCCCTTGAAATATGTGCCAATGCCTCTGCTTCTAAGGCTGCTATCAACGTAGGGATGACTATCAGTTTCCCCTATGGCTACAATAACCCATGGGTCTCTATCAAGGTGGTGGTCTTTGGTGATGAATTCTCCGTTATTTTACTACTTAATACAAAGCATTTATTTTTTACCAGGCCTGTGGCTTCCAGTAGCAATATGTTTCCCTAATATGCAAATATTGGCTACATTTGCTCAATTTTGTGAGTGCTTTGAAATCTAGATGATTGTATGACTCAGCAGAGTCCTTTTTTATCTTGCTCGAGCTGTGCCTGCAGACTTGGAATTTAATAAATAGTGATTCCTCAGTGAAGGTGGTATTTCAAAAGAAAGGAGCACCCAGGAAGTGGAGGATGTGGGAAGGTTCTTCCTTGGGGTGTACCTCCGCACCTCCCCCAAGTTCTAGGGCTGCTTTGGGCCCACCTCTTTGGAAACTCACTGTCCTTGTCATTGCTGCCCTATAACTTCTGCTCCGCCACCCTGCTCAGGGCCTCACTTGATACTGGCGTAGAAAGAAGAGTTGCATCCTCCAGAGGGGAAAGAATGTGAAGTTCACATGGCATGCGTTTCCTTCTGGTTTTCCTTCCTCTTTTGGTTTTTCCTTTTAAAAACCATGGGAAAGAACAGCATTTCTTTTTAAAATATTTATTTTATTTTTTTATGCGTATGAGTGTATTGCCTGCATGTATGTGACTGCACCCATGTTGTGCAATGCCACAGGGGTCAGAAGAGGACTCCCCTGGAACTGGAGTCAGGACAGTTCTTAGCCACCATGTGGATACTGGGACTCGAACCCATGTTCTCTGCAAGAGCTGTGGGGTTTCTGCGGCCTGATCTGCAGGCTACTTCTCCCAGCAGGACTCGAATGGCCCTTGGTTGGGCTGGTTTCTGAATGTTTGTTTGTATGTCTGGTGTCAGTGGTATGGCTTTGCCATCTGTCATCTTAGGAGGGAGGTGGGCAGCACCTTTGTAGGCTGAGCTTTTCCTTTCTCCTAAGCTGCTGACCTTTGTCCTTGTATGAACTGTTCCCCTAGCCCAGTTTTTTTTTGTGATGTTCTCAAGTTGAATATTTGCATCGTCTACTAGCACAGAATCTCCTTTCTTTCTGTTTGCTCCAAATTGATCTCTTCCTTTATCTGCTAGACTATACATTGTAAAACCTTTTCCTGTGAACATGTATCTTTGCCTCTTGGGCAGTTGTCAGCCCTCACCTAACTGCCTGGCTTCTGACAGCATTTATCGCTGTTGGGTAGAAGCAAGCCTTTTCATTCCTCAGAAACCATTAGCCAAACAGGGATGATGCAAAATAAGGCCCAGAAAGCAGTCAAAGTTCTAAGCGAGATGTACATACATACATATATACATACATACATACATACATACCTAAAGCCTTTCTAATAGCTGTCATTTTGGTTGGGTCGAATCCGTTTTAGGTGGTCAATGAGGTGATGGGCCTGTGTGCAGAGGGCCGCCTCCCTGAGGTCCTTGTGCGCTTTGACTTTCCTGTTTTTAGGGGCTGCTCTCATCCCATGTCTCCATGTGGCCACACCTGTATAAATAGGGTCCCCTCATTCTGCACTTCCTCTTTGGGGCTCAGGAGCTCCAGACATTGCCAAGATCTTGGTGCAATAAAATTCCAGCCCTTAGGGGGCAGAAGCAGGTGGACCTCTGTGAGCTTGAGGCCAGCCTGGTCTACGTAGGGAGTTCAAATGTGGTTTCATGTGTCTTTTCTGTGTTTGCCTTCTCTTTGGGTTCTTAAAAAGGTATGTCCTGATGAATCCCAGTCTGCTTCCCCGGGGTAGGTGGAAGCTTGTCTGTCCTGTGCTCTCAGGTGGACGGCCACACCTGGGAGAAGGGTGTCTGTGCTTCTCGCTGCTCAGGAGGCTGAGACCAGTGAGCTGCTTGAGCCCAGGCGATGGGTGCCAGCCTGGGCAGCATAGTGAGACCCCCTTCTCAGACAATGTGTGGGGTTTTTGGTTTTTGTTTTTAATAAAAAGTTTAAAGAGATGTATTTAAAATTATTCCATACTGTATGTAAGGTCAAAAATAAAGACTTCTCATGCAATTCTGTTAGCCTTGTGGATGATTTTAAATGGACACTGTATTAAGGAGACTCCATATTCCACTGATGTTTGTTGCTTTTTTTTTTTTTTTTTAATTTTTATTTTCTATGAATATGAATGTTGAATGTACTGTCTGCATGCAGGTCTGGGCACCCGTGTCGTGCAATGCCGTGGAGGTCAGAAGAGGGTGTCAAGATTCCCCTGGAACTGGAGTTCTCCTGGAATTGGAGTTACAGACGGTTCTCAGCCACCATGTGGGTGCTGGGGATCGAACCCGGGTCCTCTGCAAGAGCGGTCGGCGCTCCCAACTGCTAGGCCAATCTCTCCAGCCCCTGCTTTTTTTAATGAATAATGTTTGGATTTCTGCAGGGGAAAATGTGAGATAGCCTCACCATTGTCAGGAATGGCCAGGGTGAAGATTTGGCTCTTCAGAGATAGACTGCACACAAGTGGAGAATGGTCTGACCCTCTATTGTGTGAATTCTTTGGGTAGATATCAACAAACATCTACCCCCTCATAGGGCACCAGTAACCAACCAAAGTACAAGCCCACCACTGAAGCCTTACGTTCTGACCAGCAGAAATAAAGCACCTCTACCTCATTCTTCTCAAAGCGGTTTATTCAGGACCTTTACATCATTTTTACTTCTTCCTCTTCTTCTTGTTGTTGTTGTTCTTCTTCTTCTTCTTTCTACTTCTTTCTTCTTCTTTCTTCCCCCCAAGACCAGAAAGTCCCTCTATTTATTCCTCTCCCGCTCCACCTTCCCAGCCCAGGTTGCGTGGCCTCAGTCTATTGGTATCATCTGGCCTGATCTTGTATATAGGGTGCACCTGCGCAGTTCGAACGGTGGACGTGGCTTTACTTTGAGGTAGGAGGGAATCAGGTGTTGACCATAAGACTCGGGTGTTAGTCATAAGACTCAGGTGTTAGCCATAAGACTTGGCTAAAGTCCCGGGTGTCATCTTGGGACTGTCACCACACCCGCTCTCCACACACCACAGTCCAGTTCAAGGAACCAGTGAGCGTACTGGGTTCCCCTACAGAGCAAGGCAGCCACAGCACCAGAGTCTCTCACCCCAAGATTCTCCATAGCCATGGAGCCTTGAGTTACTTTTTGACAAGTCCTTTCTTAGGGCGTATGGAAATTGCTAGCCCTGAGTGCCCATCCCAACTATAGTGGTTCTGCTGAGCAGGGCATCTGTCCTGGAAGTTGAGATCAGGCAGGTCCTTTCAAAGATGCCTGTGAGCAGGAGCCTTCACCTTCCTAACACTCAGGTACTTGGGACCTTTTCTAAAACAGTTCTCTTTTCCTCAAGTCTCCATTCTCCCACTGGGATGTGCAAGGCTACAGGGTGACAAACAGGTCCATGTGGAGGGAGCCATGAGAAGGGAAGACCCCTTTCCCTTAGGTTAGTTAAAAGAATGGATGACGGGGCTGGAGAGATGGCCTAGCGGTTAAGAGCGCCTACCGCTCTTGCAGAGGACCCAGGTTCGATCCCCAGCACCCACATGGCGGCCGAGAACCGTCTGAAACTCCAATTCCAGGAGAACTCCAGTTCCAGGGGAATCCGAGACCCTCTTCTGACCTCCGCGGCATTGCATGACACGGGTGCACAAACT